>BRDA01002576.1:25020-38442 GCA_036984385.1 Crenuchus spilurus
TTGAAGTTTAATGAGAGAATAAAAGCTAGACAAGGCAATGGAGAGTCAGAGAGAGGGGAAAGGGATGGAGGGAGGAAGAGAGAAAAGGGGGGGGGGAGACTGACTCACCTTTTTACTCTCTTCCATTTCATGCTCAAACATGGCACTGAAGACAGGAGAGCGAGCTGAGGGAGAGAAAGAGAGATTAGAATTATATATATTATTATATATACTATATTTATATTTATTATATTATATGTTTGTTTTCTTCTCTCTTTTCTGAGGAAATGGCCACTGAAGGTATTTGATGGCTAAATTCTCCTGCAGTCCGCAACAGACCACCAGGTCCACTACACTTACTGTAGTCAGTTCCTTCTGCTCTGGAGTGGGTTTTCCTGCGGTTGACACCAGACCTGCTGCTCACTTACATCTACTACTAGCAATGATCGGACTGAAGCTCTAATGCTACTGCATTTTAATTATGATACCCAATATGGATGCAATGATCACTATTATTATCATTATTGTTTTATACTATAGCACAATGTCAGACTTAACTAAGGATGTAAATCTCTATGATCAGAGGAGGATGGATCCCCTTTGTGAGTCTGGTTCCTCCCAAGGCTTCTTCCTCAAGCCTTGAGTGAATTTTTCCTTGTCACTGTTGCCTTCGGCTTGCTCACATCGGGCTTAAATTCAAATTGTCTGATACTAATTATGTAAAGCTGCTTTGCGACAACGTCCATTGTAAAAAGCTCTATATAAATAAATTTTGATTGATTTTGATATTATATTTATTAATAAATATAATTTTTATTTCTACAGATTTTACATGTTTAGTTAATTCAAAGAAACTAAAACCTTGTATCGACATTAGTATTGTGTACATTAAACAAGTGATTTCCACATGGAGAAGTGAAGGAGCTCCACTTCTGATCATTTTTATCATCACACTGAAAATGTAAACACAATCAGATGTCTGCACTGTAACATGATCTCATATCAACAGAGGAAACACATACATTAAAAGTTTACTACACATCAAGTCAAAGCGAAAGTGCACAACCATTGACCACTATCCTTGCAGAGGAATTTGACCTCTACATTTAACCCATCTGTGCAGTAAACCACACACACACACACACACACACACACACACACACACACACACACAAAGTAGTTAAGACACTAGGGGGTACTGTGCTCCCAATGTACCTCCGAAACAGTGGGCAGTACCCGGAGAGCAGTAGGGAGTTAGTTGCATTGATCAAGGGCACTTCAGGCCCAGGATCGAACCAGTGACCTTCCAGTTATAACACTGGGTCACTAACCACCAGCAAAAGGCTCAGTCTAGGTATAAACATCTAAGTGATGTTTTAACCTCACTCTCCTAAGCTTGAAACTATTCTAACATACAGCCCAGTTTGCATTTGTAACCACAATAAGTAATCATTATTGTCAAGCGATTTCAATACTCGTTAGTAGACGTGTGTTTAAGACTTTTTAAGTTAGCCCGACTAAGCTAAGAACAGTTCCCTCCGGGCTGTAAACACTACTGGATTTCTACAGTGAGAAAGGATGCAGCTTCTACATCCACATGCTTTACTCTGACAGGCTCCGAATGCCAGGTGAAGTCTGACACTTTCAAGAACTGCAACGACTGCTCTAATCTCACCAGCCACTCTCAGCCAATCAGCTCGTACCGTTTGCCCGTCTACTTGGCAATTAACGAGCCACAGGCTGATACAGTGTGATAACGAGGAACCCCGCCTCTGCTGGGACAGAAGTTGAGTGAGCGACAGACAGAGACAGAGGGAGGGATGGAGAGAAGATGGAGGAGAGGTAAGGAGAATGAACAGTGCTCATTTCTTCTAAATGAGCTACAGTTGTGAGGCATGGATCTGTACTCCACTGCAGTGCTGAGTTAGAAAAGTATAATTTATCATTAAAGGAATAAATTGCAATTTTTCAACAAAAATCAGCAGCATGTGACCTCAGATAATTTCAATGTTCAATGTCAGTTACTGCCCATAAAGAATGTAAATATACCGCTGGTGGCATATTAACAAAATTCCTCAAAAAGATTTATATAACTGCATATATATATATATATATATATATATATATATATATATATGCAATAATATATATTGCAACATTGTATCCTAGAAACAAAACTAATACCCCGGAAACCTTAAAATGTCAAATTTTCAAATATGTATAGCTTGAATATAAATTTATTTTAATTTTATTTTTAAATTTTTATTTGTGAGAGGAGCTTAAATAAGCAGGGACATGTTTTTGAGAGCGAGTCTGACAGCTGCGCATTTTCCCCACCAAATGACGTGATCTGTCATTCATATGATAATGACATAGTAATTTCGGACATAGCATTGGTGGAGTACCAACCGTGGAATGTGTAAAGATGACCATTCAAACAAAAGACCTCTCGCCTCACACCAATTTCATAAATATTCAATCTAGGAACCACTCAATGAGTCAAACACATTAGTTAAGCTTTAGACATAAAACCACATACAATTTCTAAAAACTGTAACAACCAATCTGTAGCCAATACTCTGTTTATTCAGTTCTGAGCTCAAAAGTCTTGGCTAGAAATGTTTAGAGTGTTTTTCACAATATATCAGCACATCTGAATAGGTTTTTGGAAAGTCTAAATTTACAGCAGATTTAATTTTTAATATAAATTTATGACATTTTGACTGTTTTGACACTGTTGTTGCTGATTTTGTGTTGATAAAAGCCTGTGTAACACTTGGGAAAAAATAACTTTAGATGAGTGTAATTTGTAAAAATGTCAAGGCATGTCAGACTACATCAGAGTGTCTGAAAATCCCTCAGACTCCAGGGGGTTAAGCTACACCCCATTTGGTTTTCCAGAAGAAAGAAGCAGACTGAGAGCTTTTCATAGCTGAACATTTTTTTAACTAGTAAAAGAACAGAAAGTACCCCAGACTGAACACACACTAGAAGCCAGAGGCCTTATGTGCATACTCAATATTAAATTGTGTCCTTATACATCAGACACACTGGTCTCTATAAATCTATTTAAAGGTCAGCAGGCGTCTTGTTGTCCTGTACAGAAAACCATACTGAAATGATTGTTCATTTGATACAGACACAACAGATTAGGTTTAAACCCAATGGGATCACTCATTTATTGTCTGCATAATTTTAATTTTACTGCACTGTAATACTGAACATGGTATAAATTAAGCAGAAAGTGAGTATACACAGCTAGAACAGTATGCAGTGGTTACTATGGAGGAAACAGCACAAACTGCCCTATTATTCATGACCTCTGTGTAGGTGTTACCTGCCAGGATGGCTTTGTGTGCCTGGAACTCCTGTCCAGCTACGCAGAGCGAGCAGTCAGTGAAGCGCGAGTGCTCCCACAGTCCGCCCAGCTCATCAGCCAGCCTGCAGTCGGGAACCTTCACCATGTTCATAGTGTTCTGCCCCGAGATATTCACAGAGTCCTGAACCACGCTCACCTGGACACACAAGCACAAACAAAACAGCCGTTAGTTTCAATATCAATAACACCCTCTGTTATCTGTAAATATAATTAGGATATTTTAATTGCCACTGTTAAATGGAATCTGCCATTTTCAATTTGTGTGCAACTTTATTAAAGCCTAGACTAATAAAACCAGTTCAAATTGTCATGATTTGGTTTATGTTTTTCCTCATTAAATGTCTTGTGACTTTAGCCTTATTTTGAGTGGATTAAAATGACACGGGGTTCTGTTTTTTTCACAGGAGATCTTCAGTGATGTTATTTACGTCTGGATGCATCATGTCTGAATTTATTTTCCCTTGTTCTAGCACATCTCTGGTTTTCCAGGCAGACATCATCTCTTGAAAATGAAGATTTTCAGCTGCTGCTACTATCTGTATTTACTCTTTTAATATGCAAAACCACCAAAAACCTTCACAAATCACAAACCAAAAGATATTAAAGATCTTCCACTCCATGTGCTACCTCGGAGAGCATTTTGTGGGAAAAAAAAGTGAGAAAAAAAATCCATAAGAAAGATGAGAAACCTTCTTATTACACAAGAATAATTCAGGCTTATTAACGGAGTGATCAAAATCACAGCTACAGGTACTAATGAACTGTGATCAGATTATCATGTAACAGACATGTGTGATCATAAAACCCTCCAACCCCCCAGAAACCTGCTCATCCTATAGTTATTTTAATGCCGTCCGGATGCAGAAGTTTCAGCACTAACGAGACGTAAAATTTAAAAACAGACGTGCCCCTGACGAGCTAATACAATCCAAGTAGGGCAAAAATGGGGGAAAATGACAAGAACAAGGAAATCTTCAACCACTGAACCTACACCTCGACATCTAGTGCTATGAAAGGTACTCCATAGTGCACAATGTGTCCAAATATTTGTAGACACAACTTCTAATGAATGCATTCAGCTACTTTAAGTTACTGAGACAGGTGTACAAATGCACACACGCACCTTGTCTAGTCAGAGTATAGAGGTTTTTTCAATCGAATAGGACTCAACATTGAACCTATTGGCACTATGACAAATGCATTTAGCTGTTGAGCAGCTGGAATGATGCTACTCAGCGTTTTGGGATGACCTCACTCAAACTCACAGCAATGCTTCAAAATCTACCAGAAAGCCTTTCCTGGACAGCAAAGGCAGTTAATCCAACAACAGCAGCATAAACTATTTTATAAATACTAACATTCCGATGAAACAATGAATGAGCAATACTTCTATCCATATAGTATATTTTTGTCAATATCTGCTATGATATGCTCTTCAGCATTAAAATCATTTAAATGCAGTGCAGGCAACTGAAGAATTATTTTCTCTCTTTGCTTATAGTAATTAGTGGGCACTACTTTAATGACTTGGCATCTCGTCAGCTACAGACCCGCTCCAAGCACCAGCACCGAGAGTCGGATTTTAATTTATGCATTTAGAAGAACACATTTCAGTCAAAATGACATTCATGTTCTGAAGAGACTTGAGAGTGTTAACTACAGGTGCTCATGAGGGACACTAGAGTGTCGAACAAGGGCAGACATCTAGTTATCTCTTCATTTACACAAATTGCTTCCATTTGTTTGAGATGAGTGTGTTGAGTGTGTGCGTGTGTAAGCATGCATGGAGGGCCTCCATGCTGACTTTGCCACCTGTTCCTGCAGACAGTAAGCACATTCATTTATCTCTCTACAGGACAAACACACACACACACACACAACCAGGAAAAGAAAGTCAAATGAAATAGTGCAGTTTGTTGTGCCGACATATGCATTTTCATATGTAGCTTACACAGTCAACAGATGCAAGATGTTTTTGTTTGTTATTATTTATTTATTTGCTTGTTTTTAACTTACTCATCTGGAATTAAGCTCTGCTGATGTGAGCTTTCCAAATAAATACTACTGAGATATCAAAGCAATAAATTTTGTCAGATACATGGCATATATGATTGTACAGGCTTCAAGAATATACAATAATCAGTATCTGGTGTCCATAATGGGCAGAAATAACCACTTCTACATGCTCCATCATGAAGAAGAAGAGATGCTGGATGTATGTTTGTGGAATTACATCATGCTGCCTCTATACGTGAAAAAAAAAAATCATACATGGACGCTGCTGGTAGTCATTGTGCAACCAAGTCCTAGATGTGCTCAATGAGAAACAAATTGGGGACCACACGCATGGTGGAGCATTCTCCTGATGGAATACGGCAACAAAGTAATCATGTATGTGCCATTAATTGGTTTATCCCTCATCAGAAGGCTGTACCACTGGCTGGTCAAATTACTGGCAATGCATATGAGGTGTGGACTACAGGATGAGGCCAAGATCAGTCAATGTTTGCCTTTTTTCGCCTTAAACTAATCAGTGACTGCCAAAGCTCACCTCTAGTTAACGACATCACCAATGACTCTTTACACAGCTGCAGACCACCACCAATCACGTTCTGTTTAGCCAATTTCCTAATAAATTCTGCAGTTCTGCAATAACTAACAAACATTATCCTGCTAAAAGGTCTCATTTGGTCTAGTTCCTATATGCTACTTAGCTGGTAAATACTGAATATGAACAATTTAAAATTAAAAAATTAACTAAGTCTTGTAGTTAGTCAAAAATGTATGTCTTTATTAACATAAGTTGGTGTAACATCATTAGGTTTAATAAAAAAAGATATCATTATTTTATTTATATTTGTAAATAAATCAAATAACAATAATATATAAATATGTATAAAGATGCATGTATGTTAAATTATTACTAATATTTAATAATAAAAAAAACATGACAAAATCATAAAAATGTCTAAAATGAATGATGTAAGCCACATGTGTGTTTAATGTGAGTGTCATTGGCTACAGACACTGAAACACTTCACATTTCTTCTGGTAATTGTGAGATGATCCCTAACGCTGCAGCCGCTTGGGCGGTAAAAAGGTATTTTGTTATACATATTTAAATATGGGGACGGTATCTAAAAGTTATGACGGTATTAGTCACATGAGGTAATGCAGCAAATATAAAAAAGAGGTCTATTGAAACTGGGACTTAAACGTGCTTAACACATCAGCAAAACACAGCGCCAGTTTCACAGAAATATACACACACACACACTTGATACTTTTATTTCAAAACTAAACAAGTAATTGTTTATTTCGGTCTCTGGTAAAGTTATTGTTACGTGCGTCAGGGTAGCGAGGCTGCTTCCCCTTTCCCCACGTGGTTATCTCCCTTCGAGCTGCGGATTGGCTGTTCCCCTCTTTACGTGGCAGCCAATGGCTGTGTGCACTGTGGACTAATCTGGGATGGGGCGTGGCTTTGGTTTGGCCGTGCAGCAGAGAGAGTGAGAGGAGAAGAGTAAAACAGAGCACACGGAAAGGACAGACGCGTTTTTCACTACCAGAGACACTCTTGTTTTGCCACACTACTGAGAAGACTCTGTTTGAGACACTATAAAGACGGGTAACGTTCAGAACTGTGTTGCCACACAATGACTGTTAAACAATCTGCTTGAGAAAGGCTCTTTAGCTTAGCCAGGCTAAGGACTGGGGGGCGAAGGGGGCACTCAGCAGCCGCCACCACCAATAATACCGCATACCGCGGTATTTTCTCAAGCTCATACCAAAATATGGAAAACACTAATACCGCCCAACCCTACGCCGGAGCACAAACACAAAGCTAAGCGGCTGTATTCCTGCTTCATCATAAGTGTAGTTAAGTAAAGGTTGTGGTTGTAGTTTGTTGTCTTCTTTCATTTCACCACCAAACTGTAACTGCACTGGTGAATCTTTGTTTTGTTAAAAGCACAATTCTGAATGTCCAAAAAGGTCACAGTGGCATTAAAAACATTATTGGTCAATATAAACAATTTGGCCTTTTCACTTATTACTGAAAGTGTATTTTTATTAGATTTTTTGCCATTTTCGGCTGAGTAATTTCTATTGCTGAAAATTCAGTGCATCCCTACTATATTATTGAATACGCAGGAACACATTCAATTTAAGTGTAATTTAAGTGTTCACTTGTGATTTGGTATTGTTTATCTTAATTAAATAATGCTTAATCATGACTAAGTACTCAATTTGATTAAATGTATTTAAATATGTTAAATGTTTGACAACACTAATATATGTATATATATATATATACACACACACACCAAGGTGTTTCTGCGTGTATTCACATAATAAAGATAAGCAGGTAATGATGTGATAAGAAAGGCGATTAAAATGCCAAGAAGTGAGACTTTTACAGATTAATTCATCTGACGCAGAACCAACTTCAACCAAAGCAGTATATTGATGATGCCATGCTATTGACATGGTGCCTTACTACTAGACAATCTTAAGTGATGCACATATTAGTCTTAAACAGGAAATGTACTGGAGTTTAAGACACAACTCAGGCTCAGAAAACAAACACGAGCACACAGTGTAATGCATGAACACATGAACACAAAAGAAAAGAGCGCGCAGCAGAGCTGAGAGTGGTACACAGGCAGAGGGGAAAAGTGCACTGCAAACAGGAAATTAAATGTCAAGGACCCTTGTATGTCCTTAATGGAGGACTAAATGTTCACCTCAGGGAAGAGAGAGAGGAAAGAGGTATTTGTTAAAAGGAGTAAAAGGATCAGAGGCGTAAGAGAGAAGACTGATGACAACAACAAAAAAAAAAAATCAGGTATTGTACTGCTTTATTTTATCTTATGTCACTCCTTCTAATCAGTGCTTTCTAGCTGCCAAACACATGCCAAGGGTGTCCCTGTATAATGTAAATTACTTCATTAAAATGTGTGAAATGATTTGGTTATAAAACACAAACATTACGTATCAGATCCACTGAACCTACAGATTCTACAATGACAGACTGTAGCTCATCTGTTTCTCTGTATACTTTGTTAGGCTCCTTTCATCCACACACACACCATCTCCCACCCAAATATTACCCACATACTTGTAAACATAATAAGCTGTTCTCCCCAGAACCACCATAGAATGATGTCTACAGAACCTCTGAAAAAACTGTGGTCCTTTAAGGTTTAAGGTGGACAAGCCACATACTGTACTTGTCATTCCAGCACACCCCACAGCTGCTCAATGAGAATTGATGAGATGAGAATGAGACCTGCGGAATGTGGAGGCTGCTGACCAGAAGCACTCCACAAGCCCATTTCAGGGATGCTCTGACCCAGTCTTCTGGCCAGGGCCATGCTGCTCAATAGCAACACAACAGGGTTAACAAGCAGGGTAAGAAAATAACATCATATATATATAGTATTGGTCTACACATTTTTATGTCTTCTCCTGCTTGTTAGACTTGACTCTGGTGTTATAACAATACAGTATTGTGCAACAGGTATCTTACCAATAAGTGTGTTTGTAAAATGCTCACATTAGAATAGCTTCTTGATAAATACTCTTACAGGATGTACATAGATGGCTATTTCTGATCACTGAGAGGGACTGAGAATGTTTTTGTTCTCTCTCAATACTGCACTGAAATCATTATACTCTTAATAGGTACATGCACAAATTCATACTGGATGTATATATGTACCTAACAAGCATCTAATGAGGGAGTGATGAATGTTAAGCATATACGAGTGTGTGTGTGTATGCACACGTATGCATGTGTGGTCAGTCAACTCAGCTCCCCCCTGCAGTGTGATTAATGAAAGCAGCTGTGGGAAACAGGCTGTGATACACACACACACACACACACACACACACACATTCATCACTCGCTCATTAGTAAGTTATAGAAGAGTGGAAAGTGAGGATGAAGTGAGGACGAAGGAAAGGACGGAGAGAAATGTACACACCCACATGTGACTTTCCTGTAACCACACAACAGTTCCTGTCATAATGACCTAATGATCATTAAACAACTACTCGGCTAACTGAACCAAGCTACCTGTAAATGCTCCTGGTTTCTGCAGGACTCTCCCTCTTCTTAGCTCTTTCTCCTGCTGTGTTCCCAAATGGTAATTTCTCCGGTTAATGTCCCAATTTCATACTGAAGCAAATCAAATGGGGTTTTTTTTTAGTTTGCTGGGCAGGAGTGGTGATATCTGGCAACCCAAACCACAAGGAGATGTCAGCAAATGACCCTCACTTGTCGTTGTGCAGAGTTGTTGCATGTGGGCAATTAGTGCTCGAGTTAGTGTCCTGAAAGTGTCCCAACTTTTTTGGAAAGTGAAGTAATTTTTTTGTGCACACACCCTCATGACTAAGCAGCCCCCTCATTTGAAGCCAGGGGACCCCCTCCAAGAATTGACCCAGAAATTCTCTTTTTCACAGTCTAATTTTAGCAGGCAAGCCAAGCTGAAAGTAAAAAAGCTCCGTTAGGCAACATTTACATTGTCATGGCAAAAAAGTTTTGCGTGTCTTGCACTTTCACTTTTAAGAGTAGTTTGCATGGAGCTACACAGCACAATGCTGTGGCTCACTGAAATAAATGTAAAATATGTTGAACTCTGGACCATACTGTGCTGATCCTGAACTGCACAGGCAATGACTTTACACTATTTGTCACCGGCTCACTGTAGAATATTAAAAAAATAATAATTATAATAATAAAAAATAGTTTTATTTTTATTAACAGTTTTTTTTTGTACTATTTGGCCTTACAACACTCTGTAGGAATCTCTTCACAACAAATATATATACCGTGTATATATATATATATATATATATATATATATATATATATATATATATATATATATATATATATATATATATTTTTTTTTTTTTTTTTTTCCTCCAAATTAGATTTTTTTTTTTATTAATGATAGAATACAGGTACAGACACTGCTCAGCCTGTCGTATATACAGACATACATTATAACAACCATATATAACCAATATAACATGAGGTAAAGGTTTATATACTTATGTCACATCAAGTGCACATGGTTCCAAAAGCTGTCCCATGTACTTTTTTCTTTCTTCTCACCATTACGCCTCCCCAGCATGACCTCATAAGATGCAATTTCAACAAATATATTTTTAATATTTTTTGAGAACATAATCTTGCCTCAAAACCATCATAAAATGATCTTCCAGAAATTAGGCAGTACATTCATAACTATTGTTTGAAATAAATTTCTCTGTATCAGTCATTTCAGATGTCTGGTTCTTTTCAAAAAGACTTTTTTTTTTTTTTTTTTTTTGAATGGAGCATTTCACATCAAACTACAAATGACTCCTCATTCATTTCAAACTCTGAATGACATCTCAGTCATTTAATGAAACAGAATAAAAAAGTAGAGGAATTTTATACAAATCACGCTTTAAAAATACAAAAGTGCATCTCCAAAAATGTGAATATTGTGACAGTGCGTTTATAATTTAATTCCAAAATGGTAAACCGTCATATTTTATATTCATTACACAAAGTGACATATTTCAAGACTTTTTTAAAATGTTGATAGCTTGAATAGTAACTTACCAAAAGCTCACAATGAAATATTAAAATAATCTGAAATTCTGGCTTTCTGAGTTTCATAAAATATAACTCATACTGATCAAAATTAAGAACGTTATGAACAAAATGATAAACAATGAACTTTTTCAGAATATTTCACTTTTTTGATGTGGCGCCCTATATGAGCAGTAACTGGGGACAAAGGGGTTGAACAAACTTTTCTAAACCAAAAGGGATGTTCTAGAAAACTTGCTGATTTTGTTGCAAGAAAATGCCAAACCTGCTCAAGTGCTCAAGGATGCTTTCTCTTCCACAAGGTTAAGGTGCTTAACTCCTATCTGATCAACAAAGCGCTACAATTTCAGGAACTCTTCCCTGCAGAAGGAGATGAAACCTGGTGCCAGGCTAGAGACATTTGCCTATGGAGCCTCCCTGGCTGCCAGTGTAATGCATTCAGAATCTAAAGTTAATCTGTGTCTGGAAAATCAAGGCCGGAGGGCTTCCAGTGTAAACGATGCGTCAGTAAGAGCGTAACCCCTCCAATCCTTCCTGCCAGCCTGTTATTGTGTTAAAGCTCCAGACACCTAACTCTCTTTGCACAGCCAAAACACACCAACACAGCCTGCTTTGCCGTTAGCTACTGTAATAAAAGCCCTGCGTTCTGTACAGAGGAAGAAAAACACCTCATAAAGTCTGCATTAGACTCCCTCCATTTTACTCATTCATTAACGAATCTACACAAGCGGCCTTTCCGGGGCGTCTGTTTGCGAGCTTTGTTTATAGATGTGGAGCGAGTGGCCAAGCGTGAAATAGTGCCAAAAGAAAAACACAAATCAAATCCAATAAGTTCATTAAGTCTGGGGAGAGTCTGGTATTTATTCCTTTACTGTTTCATTTAGCTGTACAAACAGCACTCACATACACAAACAGGCGCACACTACCAAATTAACCAAATTAGCCTCATCAGAAGATGCCGTTTTCCCTCCATCCAAAGTAATGAGGGCTTTGAAAAACAAACACAAACAAGCACACAACTTCCTGATGTTTGTATCTAATCTACTACCTTTCATACGCATCTCCTTGTAACGCATGATTACACTTTCAATCCATAAATAAATTTTTTTATACGCTGTCAGGACATGGGGTCACACTTACATGTACTATATATTTTGGAGATGCAGAATATATCAACTGGAAATATATTATTTGAAAAGCTAAATGATTGTAAATCAGTCCCACACTGAAATTAAACATTTTGTGTAGAGATAAAATCAAAATGACATTTGTTGGTCCTGTACAATAACTGATCATTAACAACCGATACAATAATTTAAACTATTTTAAATGTTAATAATGTAATATTCACATAATGTGACTATTCATAGCAATTACACTTACACTGCAGAGGACATTGTGGGATCTTTTTTTTTCCCTTAATTTTTTTTCTCCCCTTCCCAATGTACTAGTAGCCAATTAACCCATCCCATCCATTAGGACTCTCCCCATCACTTTGCAATGTCCCTGACTCTTGGAGGCTGAAGACAAGCACAAGCCTCCTCCGTTGTGTGTGATGTCAGCCACCACCTCTTTTTGAACTACCGCTGATACACCGTCACTGGGGAGCCCAACACGCTTGGAAGAAAGCGCAGGGTTCCCAGCTCCAAATGGACCAATCAGTACACGCCTGAGCCAGCGGACATTGCGGTGTGAAACTAATGAGGAGAGAGTGCACCATCTACCCACCCAGAGAGAGCATGGCCAATTTCTGCTCTCTTGAACCCCGGCTGTTGATGGCAAACAGCATGACTAGGACTCAAATTCGCATCTTCAGGTCATAGTGTCACATTGTGGGATCTTGATGAAGGAAACCACAATTTATATGTTGGAATTATCAGCAATAATTCTTATTTGTGACCAATAGTTTCCGTTTTTCCATTTATCAGCAAATGACAAACATGGAAAGAAAATTCAGCCAGCTGCACAAGGTCAAAAATATGTCAATGTGATACATTTTATACACACACACACACACACAACAATGTTGTGGGTACAGAGACCATTCTAATGTCAATCTGCAGATGTACACACACACACAAGATCACTAAACAATGGGACTTGTCCACAGTGAAGGAGTACACTGTAAAACAAGATTTGATAGAAGGCTATGACTGAGCCACCATGAAAAGAAAACTGAAAGAGAAAAAGAAAAGAAAAATAGTGCAGAAGACGACGGAATTGATCTACAGAAGATAAAGGGCTGGCTGTGTTTGCTTTCGACACAAAGACATTTCATATAGAAACTGTATGAACAGAAAAGATTCATCGTCTGGAGCCAAGTTAATGTCACTGACCTACCACTGACCTGTGAAACCTACGAGAGAGAGAGAGAGAGAGAAACAGAGAGAGAGAGACAGAGACAGACAGAGCGAGACAGAGACAGAGACAGAAACAGAGAGAGAGAGAGACAGAGAGA
>BRDA01002576.1:38542-49662 GCA_036984385.1 Crenuchus spilurus
CCTGGACGTGTGCTGATTTAAGCAGGGGAACCTTCCTTGCCATGCATGACTTTAAACCGTGACATCTTAGTGTATTAGCCACAGTAACCTTGGAAACAGTGGTGCCAGCTCTCTTCAGGTCCTCCCATGTAGTTCTGGGCTGATTCCTCACCTTTCTTAGGATCATTGATACACCACGAGGTGAGATATTACATGGAGCCCCAGTCAGAGGCAGATTGACAGTCATGTTTAGCTTCTTCCATTTTCTAATAATTGCTCCAACAGTTGATCTTTTTTCACTAAGCTGTTTGGCAATTGCCCTGTAGCCCTTTTCAGCCTTGAGAAGGTTTACAATCTTGTCTCTGGTGTCTTTGGACAGCTCTTTGGTCTTAGCCATGTTAGTAGTTGGGAGTCTTACTGATTGTGTGGGGTGGGCAGGTGTCTTTATGCACCTATCGACCTCAAATAGGTGCTTCTAATTTAGAATAATAAGTAGAGTGGAGGTGGACTTTTTAGAGGTGGACTAACTGGTCTTTGAGGGCCAGAATGTTTGCTGATTGGCAGGTGTTCAAATACTTATTTGCAGCAGTAACACACAAATAAATTATTAAAAAATCATACATTGTGATTTCCAGATTGTTTCTTTTAGATACACACTCTCGCACACACACACTCTCTCGCGCACACACACTCTCTCGCACACACACACTCTCTCGCACACACACACTCTCTCGCACACACACACTCTCTCGCACACACACACTCTCTCGCACTCATTAAATAGATCTTATGGAGTCCTTCATTATAAAGCACTTCAGTATCTCTCTCTCATGTTGGGCCTATAGCAGATGCTGCAGGTAAAGCATTTTCTCTCTCTCTCCCTCTCTCTGTAACTAACTACCTCCTCCAACCCCTCCATGTGTGTGTGTAGCAGATGTTGCAGCTGTAGTAGTTCTCTGAGACATCAGTGTGGCATATGGCTCCTGTGAATGAAAGATGGGGACTGTCAGAGAGAGAGAGAGAGAGAGAGAGAGAGAGAGAGAGAGAGAGAGAATGTGCAAAAGAGAACAAGAGAAGGAGAACAAGAGACAGACGAAGAGAGAGGCAGAGAAAAAGAGGGGAAAGAGTAAAAGAACACAAGAGAGAGCAAGAAAGAGGGAGACTGGCAGAGAGAAAGAGAGAGAGAAAGAGAGAGATGCAGGAAGGGGGGGGGGGCATGGGAGGACACAGAGGAAGAAGAGGAGCAGGTAAAATGTACATGCGAGGTAAATTTGCATCCTCCCAAAACCTACTTCTAAGCTTCAAAACCCCCAACACACACACACACACACACACACACACACACAGAGAGAGAGAGAGAGAGAAAACACAGATGAAACAAGAAGAGAAGAGAGAGTTCAGGGACTCTTTTCCTCTCGCCTATTTCCATCCCTCCATCTCTCTCACTCTCTATGTAATGACATCCAGCACAGCACCTTTAATGGGAACTTTCTCCTCATTAAATACCTTCAGGAGGCTCTCTCTCACACTCACCCACATGTGTTGCAGCCATACAGGAGGGAATACTGAGTGGGGGAGAGAGAGAGGGAGGGAGAGCAGGAAGGGAAGGTGGGGGGGTAAAGAAGAGCTTCTACACTGGTTTGTGTGTATGTGTATTCTTCATAAAAGCTATTGTTCATTCAAGTCATTTGTAGTTTACCTCAAATGTAGGTGATCAGTCAAGACGTGGAGCTGTGAGGTTAACATTAACAAAGCCTAGAACTCAGCAGTCACATAAATAGCCCAGTCGCTTGAATCAAAATATCACCTTAACTTCTCTCAACCCACTCAAACTGCAAAGCAGAGCTTAAGGAAGGTCTCAGAGAGGAGTCAGTGAATGTGCAGGACTTCAATCAGACTGAAGACGATGTGTTTCCTGATAGAGAGCTGGATTTTAGCCCAGTAATCAGCTTTCCCTGTTTACTTAGACTTTTTGTTTTTACACACACACAAACACACACACATACACACACACAGTGAGCAAGAGCGAGATACAGAGATCTGAACGTGATGACTACCCCTGGTTTGGAAGGAACTCAGCACTGGACATCACAGGGATTTGCACATATAAACAAGTGAGCACACCAGCCATTTGTAGCAGTGCAACACAGTCATCATGGGCAAAGGAAAGGACGTGACTGATGTCCAAAAGGGCATAATAACAGGGTAAAAGGGCTTTAGCATTTCAGAAACCGCTAATTTAATGTAACGTTCATAGTAAAGGTGTATCAAGAACGGACTTCTAATACATATTCTTATACATATAGTGTTCGCCTCTCAGCGCTGAGGTCTTGGGTTTGAGTGAACATCTGAGCGGAGTTTCCATGTTCCGGTTTCCTCCCACAGTCAAAAAACATGGAGCTCAGGTGAACTGGCTGCTCTAAAATGACCATGGTGTGTGTGTGATTGTGTATGAATGTGTGTATGCCCAGATATGCTTGGCACTCTGTCCTGGGTGATTCCTGATGAAGTCTTCCAGGTGGACGGTCGCTTCCGGTTGAAAGTACGCTATGCACGATTGGCTGCCGCTTCTCACCAGAGTGTGTGTATATGAAGTGTGTCAATTGTAAAGCGTCATTGGGTGTCTACAAAGGTGCTACCTAAGTGTAATGTGTATGTATGTATGTATACACTGAGTGCCTCCTAAAAGCTTAACAGTGGTGCCCATTGATGCCAGAGGGAAACGATGACTCTGTAACCGTTGGAATGGATATGACTGCCACTGGATAGTTGTATTTTGCCAACAAAGAGAGTTGAAATAGATTACATTTGAAAACAGAGTTTATTTCAGCTGTAATGTAGAAATGTGTCTGCATCAAATTAACATTTAGCTTAGATTTGGCATTGAGTATCATCATATTACACTTGGAATAGGTATCTAATTCTGGAATTGTGACAACGCTCACAGAAATTCCATGTTTAAAAAGGGGCCCCGAGTGGCTCAGCGGGCTAAGACGCTGACACTATGACCAGAGTATCGCAAGCTTGAATCCTGGTCATGCTGTGTGCCATCAACATCCGGGGCCCACAAAGAGCAAAATTGACAGTGCTCTCTCTGGGTAGGTAGATGGCGCTCTCACTCTGCCTATCACTCTCACATTGCAATGTCTGCTGGTTCGGGCGTCTACTGATTGGTCCAATCGAGATCCTTCGAGCGCGTTGGATCTTCAGGGATGGTGTATGAAGCTGTATCACATGCAACGGAGGTGGTGTGTGCATGTCTTCACCCTCCTACAGTCAGAGACAGTGCAAAGTGATGGGGAGAGCCACTAATGGGTTGGGTTAATTGGCGATTACCCCATTGGGAAAGGGAGAAAATTGGCAAAAAAGCTTGATGGCGAGACGTTTGTTGCCCTTTAGTCAGTTGATTGTAAACACCCTTTGTGTACTTTAAAAATGATGGATGTTCCTCAAGAGTGAGATCAAGATGTTGGATGACGATCAACCCACGTCAATCCCAACTCATCCCAAAAGTCCTGGATGGAGCACCATCATTCCAGAGAACACAGTTGCACAGCTCAATGATGGGCTTAATACCCCTCTGGCCCACACCTGGCATTAGACCTGGTGCCAACAGGTTCATGTTTATCTGCTCCAGAGAGTCCTATTTGATTGGCAGTGCTTCTCTACAGGGACATGTTTGTACAATTGTCTTATTTTGAGGTTGATTTTCAGCGTTTCTGGGACACATGGGAGCCCCAGTGAGGAAGCTGAGAAAGAGAAAATCTAGATGGAGAAATCCTCAAGCTTCTACATACCACACTACTACTTAAAACGGTACAGAAGTGCAGAGTCGAGGTGACACACTTCCACACTTTTCAACAAAAAATGAGCATTACAGCCAAAGAGGCAGTGCGCGGCGTGAGCATTAGACAAAAAACAAAATCCCAAATCTGAAGAAGAACAGAAAACGGAGACCATTATAGAAACAAGCCTAAAGTAAGAGCGTGCAAGTCAAAAAGACGGCAAGGAGCGGAGCGTGAGGGGCTCTTTTCCCTTTCTTCTCTCCATATTTCTCTCTCTCTCACTTTCACTAGCAGCAGCAATCCATCTGCAAGGAAGGAGAGCCAGCACGCGAACAAACTAACACTGCACGACACACACACACACACACACACACTCCAAGAGAAGGAGGAGCTGAGGACATGTTTGGGTCCCAGTGACGTAATGGGACCCAGATTGGAAACACTTAAAAAGAGCCCTCATTCTTCTTCCCTCCTTCTTCTCCTCATCCAAAAACAGTGAGTGAGCGAGACGGAGAGAGAGAGCAAGCAAGAGAGACAGACAGAGCATTAGAGAGAGAGAGAGAGCTAGAGAAGTGAGCGAGCCTTCTGCTGTGTGCCTGCAGGCTTCATTAGGCTAGCTTGAAACAGCCAACTCTGTGGTGCGTGCGTTAAACATTAATCACTGCATAGCATTAGCGCTAGAGCATTAGCATAGCACTCTCTGCATGCTTTAACCTACTCCACAAAAAAAAGAAGGCGAAGAAAGAAGGGCAGAGACTCCGAAAGTCCCAAATCTAACCTGGCTCTTTTTCATAGAGAATAGCAGAGCACTGCCGATCTGCCATCAAACCTCAGTGTGGCGGCATCGGGGAAAAAAAGCTAAAGATCTTCTGTAAGCTTTGTTTACTCATCACCACATGTGTGCACTCACTTCACTGCCAAGGTTGGAAATGCAGGAATAAAGAAGCATCTTGGACAACTAGGAGTCTAAGCTCAGCTTAAGCACACAACAAAGGACTTTAGAAAGGACGGCCGATGGCTGATAATTCCAAGGAAAGAAAGTGTAAACAGTTCACGATCTCCAGCTTTAGGACAGTTTCACACTGTACATGGTTTTCGTGACCATTGTCTATTGTTTTCAGTAGGAGAGACAGCGTTTTGAACATTGTTTATATGCCGTGAATCCTCTGGGTGCCTTGAGTTTAAAAAACTTCAAGCTTGGAGTACCTACGACGTGTGTTTTTGCTGTGCCAACCAATAAGATCAATAGGGCAGAGCTTCAGTGAGAGTTGTAAATATGGAAGACAAACTACTCAATTTTAAATTAATTTATATAAAAAAGCAAGTTTCAGAGCTTTCTAACTACACGTTTTGAAATGATAGATACCAACATTAACCAGCTGGTTACTAAAACTACAAACAGCTAACTGACAGCTACTACGCTGGTTGTTTAGCACAGCAGCCTGAAGCAGAACTTAAGAAAGGTAACCGTGTAAACCTCTAGGAAATCAAGGTTTGGATTGACTAAAATTTCGTTTAGTTTTTTGGTTAAGGTTAGATTTCATACAGTCTACCATTTTGAATCTATGGTTCAATTGAATTTAAATGATACAGTCATGGCCGAAAGTATTTTTTCCAAAGGGTGTGCAACCAAATATTAAGTTGAGGGTGCCAATAATTTTGTCCGGCCCATTTTTGGAGTTTTGTGTGAAATTGTGTCAAATTTGCCTTTTTTTTCCTGTGTTTTTTGTGTTGTTCCAATACACACAAAGGAAATAAACGTGTATAACAAAACATGTGTAATTGCAATAATTTTCTGGGAGAAATACTTCATTTTCTGGAAAAAATTCAGGGGTGCCAACACTTTCAGCCATGACTCTATTAAATGAATCTGACTTACTGACAAGCTGAGCATCTACAGTTCCTGAGTACTTATAGTTGACAATCTACTAGAGCATCTTCAAAAATGTGAAATGTATGAAAAAAATGCATATTTTAATTCAAAAAGGGAAACTATACATGTACACACATACACAACTTTTTTAATTAAATTTGAATTAAAATATGAAATATATTTAATATATTACATAGTATATTATATAAGATATTGGCTATTGGCAAAGGTGCTACTTTCACGAGTCCAAAGTTAAGGTACATTTTGGTCTATAAATTGTTTACATGATGTCTTATTTAACTCTTATGTTTTCATATCAGAGTGACATTAAACTGAATCATTTTTAAAACAAAACTAGAAGAATTGTTCTAAAACATTTCACCAGTAGTGTATATATTAATGTCGATACTGTTTAAATAGCTAAATTAATATTCTATTAATCTGAGATTCTGGATTTCGGATTTTCAGGAGCTATAAGCCATACTGATCAGCTGTAAAACAAACAAGGCTTGAGATATCACTTCATGTATCATCGATAAAAATGACATTTTGAATTAAATTATGAACAAACTTTTTTGCAAGATTCTCATTTTTCAATATGGCACTGTACATAAAGTATTACCACTCACTGTTGGTTGTGGGAACAGCATTCCTAATATTAAATGTTCCCAGTTTTTCTTTATTTGGATATAAAACCACAAAAAACTTTTTTTGGGAATTCCATGCAATATGTTGCAATTATTTGTATCTAAAATTAGACACATGAATGCATTTGTCCATGTGCAGCAGTAGTTACAAGCTGTTATGGGTTTACTGAAAATGGCTTGAATTGGCTTTTAAAAGCATTTCTCATTGTGAACTACTTCCAGATGGCTCTCTGGAAAAAATAAAAAATGTTTGCAGTTATTGTCTGGATGAATTTGTAGCAGAAGAAATCAAAGCAAGTACTTTTCACACCAGATAATATTGGGTACCAGGGGGTGGGGCACCTGGACAAATGCCTTAACGCATGAAAAAAAAATTAACAATGCTAATGCATTTGTCACATGTTAACGATGACAGTCCTACATTTTATTACTAGCATTAAGGAAACATTAACCAAGTGCATGTAAATGTATCTCTCCATTTAGAGAACTTTTAGCCACAGTTCTGGAAATGTTCCCGGTTGCCGGGACACTGGTTTCTATATTGTAAGTGTGTTTTCTAACATTTGGTTGTCACTTCTGTTTAGTTTCGAGTCGGTGAGTCTTTCTGCCATTGATGCAACATGGACATGTTTCTTGGCCTTTAATGCGAGTTGGTCAGAGGCTCTTATGATCCCATGTTTGTGAGGATATTGGATTTGACTGATGTTTTTTCAACTTTGTAGCATTTTCTACACAACCACACAATAAATGCCGTAAATGTAACACTGCAAAGAAGCAGTTAAACATCTCAAAGCTCAGCCAAAAATAAAAGTGCACCTGTATCGGCTGACCCACAACAATTTCCCCACCAGCTTTAGATCATCAAGCCCCACTGAACTGAGAGGTGCCAACGTCCACAATACAGGTCAAATCCAGTCTTACCTCACAGAAAAGGGTCAGTTTGTCATCAGGAAGCAAGCCATTGGCCTCGTCCAGAAGGAAGTCTCGCCTGATGAACTTCTTGAAGCCCCAATCTTTGCCTTGTACAAAGCGATAGGCTCGCTGACTCTCTGTAAACAACAACAGAACCGTTTATGGACAATGTGAAAAGCTTTAACTGTTCAGTTTTACGCCTGAAATAAAGACAGAAGCAAACGATACAAAAGACAAAAGGGTGGGTGAATGAGGGAGTGACCGGACCACTGTTGTCTTCCTGGGTTCCTTTCTTTCAAATTATAAGTGCACCCATGTCTCATACCCTCTTTCTCTTGCAAATACACCTCTCAGCCTCTCTGCCAATTTTCAAAAATCCTCAATCCTCACTCTTCCACTGCATGCTCCCTCTCTGGCACTCTTCCACTGCATGTTCTCTCTCTACGATTTCAAGCAAAACCAACTGAAGCGGTCTCGCAAATGAAACTCCCTATTTCACAACAGGAGGAATATATTTATTTTTGATAGACAGAAAAATCAAGTGAAGTCGACCACATCTTCAACAAGCGATGAGGATTTTTCCTCCTTACTCTCTGTGTACACAGAGCAAGAGTTTGCAAGAAAATGTATAAAAGACAAGTGGAAAGAGAGAGCAGTGTCCTGTAGAGTGGAGAGGGTGAATCTGTGCTCTCACTCGGGACTCACCTGATAATGGACCAATCAAAAGTAAGCACAAGCTGAAATGGTGGTGTCAACCAACCAACAGAGCTTAGTCACTAACAGTGCGCAGAAGTGGCCAGCAAGTGTGCATAGAAGACAACGTCTGAGCTGAACCGTCTCGGCGGATGTGGCCCAAGACCCTGATGGCGAGGACAACAGTGTCCAGCAGAAACCTGCAGCCTTGCTACGAACCAACCTGATTACTGCAGTGCAAAGAAGTCTGGACTGAGTGGCTTAAAGGGGTGAACAATAAAGCTTTTACCTTTCAGGCCCAGAAATCCTCAGAGATGTTACAATTAAAGGAGGAGATGAGATCAGACAGACGCTTGTCAGAACAGAAGCGGAATCAGAACTGAATTAAACCCTTTTACTTCTGAGCACAATCCTCTCAAGGTTACTGCCTGAGGTTTGAATTTTAACTTCTGTAGTGAGTCATCTCAAGTCTATTATGACAGAATGAGTGTTATTGTGGTAAACCCAACTAAATCATCACTTATTACATGATGTTACATGGAGAAAGTGTATGTTAGAGAAGAAAATTAACAGATTGTTCTGCTCCTAAGCTGGTGGTTTGTCCAATATTCTGTTCTAACAACTTAAAATGTTTTGTTTCTTATCTCCACCTCTGTCCCTCTATCATTTCTTTCATACCTGACCAATCATTGCTTTATAGGTTTGTGTGTGTAGCAGGTATATGCCATGTTGTGGGGACCATACTCTGTTTACACACTTGCATTGTGGGGAGCAGGTTCCCAAAACAAATCATTCAGGTTTAAGATGAAGGCATGTTTCAAACCTTGGGAGGCTTCGTCTATTTTGGCCATTAGTGAACATTTTGGATTTTGTCTTTATATTCGCCCCTTTCACAAATCCCAGAATGTACCGCGCAACTGGCAACATCCTGTTCACCATTTTCTCTTGTTTATGTCTGTGCCAGCTACGCTACATACACTTCACAACTTTATTTGGTAAGTAAATACTTACGTGATGTCTACTAGCTTTTGTAACTATATGCAGATAATATTTCTTTGGATATTAAACATCATATCTTGTCGTGTCAACTTGTATTTTCAATTTATGCAGTGGGTTTTTAGTGTAAACACGTTGTTGCAAGCTAGCCAGTGTATGTTTATATCATTAGAGGCCTATATTTATCAGTGCAGTATATATTTTGGTATATACTTAGGGTAGAATAAAATAATGTTTGCAGTAACCTACCTCCAACAAAATGATCAGAACACACTGTCATAGTCATTTGCTGACGTTTTCACGCCTGATGGAATCTTCCCAAGTTTTCCTTAATGTGGTATCTTTAGGAAACCTATAGTACGATCTTTTCTGTTGCTGTTGTTTGTCTAGCCGTTGCCGATTTCTGCATTGTGGTACACAACATCTAGAACCCTGATTGGCTTGTTTCTATGTATTTTAAACTCACCTGCCGACACATTCACTGCTGCCATTATGTAAACATCGGATGTTGCCGGTCGCGCATGGAATTGTGGGATTGTGAATAGGGCGAATACCACAATACAAAAATCTAAACATTACCTATATGCCCTGACAACTTGATACTGGAGCCAAAAAAAAAACCCTAAAATCAGATTTGAACAGTGGCAGCTGGTCAATAGAGGGCGCTAGGTCACCGCACTCCATGGTGGAAAATGTCTTATTTTAATTTTTTAATTGTGTACATGCTAAACATGTCCAATAACATGTAATACTTAAAATATATTGGGTGGAAAATTTGTTTCCTGGTTCATGTCTCTCTCTCTTCTGAGGTGACGCATAGCAACATACATTTAGCCAATCAGGATCCTCAAATCTGTTGCCTAAAAGGCTACATGTATCACCCCTAGTAGAGTCCATCAGTGGTGGAGTAGGAACATCTGATGTTATTGACATACAATACCTGTCTCTACAAAATTTGTTGTATTAATATTGTTTTTATAATCTTAGTGTATATATTTCTGAACTACACTCGGATGGTAATGCTATAAAAACAACAAACGTAATTAAAAGATCGAAAATGCTCACTCATGTAAAAGTTGAGATTAAAAATGAAACAAAATAAAACTATATACATCAAAACAAAGGTCTAAGCTTCCTTTTGGTCCACTTTTGTCCAGTGTTGGCAGGCTTTTCTTTTGTGGGCATCTTGCCCCTCCCGCTTTGCTACTTCTACAGTCACATAATTGTGAATATTTAAATGATCATCTCTCAGTTTTTATTTACTCTCAAACAAAACAATCCTGGAGTTTCAAGTCAGCAAGAACGTCGCAGTGTTGAACACGGTCTTGTTTTAATGCTGTAATCTTGATTTGATCACGTCTGCATGATTTGAGACATCTAAGGATTAAAGCTAAGATAAATTTAGGGTTAGGCTAGGAGCAGTACTAGTTAAGGCTTGTGCAAGTCTCATGTAATATCCTCAGAATTGTCAGGACCGTGTGTGTGTGTGTGTGTGTGTGAGAGAGAGAGATAACGCAGTGTGAAATGCTCCGTGTCGTACATAGTGAGAGTCTGATAGAGACACTGATCCACTCCACAGGGGAGCATTACAGCATTATAGTGCGAGCGGAAGAGTGAGGGAGGGGGCAGAGGGATGGGAGGAAGAAAAAAAATAAAAATAAAAAGTGACTTCTCATATTCCTAACGTTTACAAAGTTCATTATATTCTCAATGCTTCTTCATGCTTTGCCATATTGTTTGGTAGAGCAGTTTGCTCGCGCTGACTGTCTACAAGGAATATGTCTATTAATATCACGCAGATGTATTTTTGGGTTTGTTGTGGCAGATAATGCAGCATGATCCGCTTCTGTAGTGCTCAGGCAAGTCATACGTCTTATAAGCTAAGCTAGTGGGGTTGGTAGTTGTGGTCTACAGGTTAGAGAAGCAGGCTTAGGATCTAAAGGTTGCCAGTTCAGTTCCCTGAACCAGTAAGAAAGATCCACAGGTAAAGCACAACTGAGCATGGCACCTAACCACCAACTGCTACCCAGGCACTGCAAAAGGTGGCTGCCCACTGTGCTCACTGCCCATAGTGTGTGTGTGTGTGTGTGTATTCACTGTGGATCGATTAAATACAGAGATGAATTTGCATTACAGGTTCTACAAACCGGATTCCAAAACAGTTGGGACGCTATACAAATTGTGAATAAAAACTGAATGCAATGATGTGGAGATGGCAAATGTCAATATTTTATT
>BRDA01002576.1:59067-74789 GCA_036984385.1 Crenuchus spilurus
GAAGAGGTCAGTCAATACCTTTGACCGCTGTCCAGTAAAAGTGAAAGTGCTAGTGAAAGCGACGCTAAGGTAGCAAAAGGTAGTGAACAAGAAAGTTAGATACATTTTACTTTTACTTTTCATATGATAAGTGTAACCATGCAGCCGCCAGCCTACACGAGCACCGTCGGTCTCCCTCTCATTAGCGGCCAGCCTACACGAGCGTCGTCGTCGTCACATTTATGTCTAAAAAACCCATATAAACACATTATTTAGCATATTAAAGTATACTGTATATTGGCCGGCTGACACGGATTAATCAGTTTTACATGTATTCTTATGGGGAAAATGCATCCAGCTAACGAGCTCGGCTCTGTAGGGTTACCACTGTACTAATAAAATTATGGACAGTGATATTTGGAACATTTGGGGGCAATAATATATTGCCAAAAATGCAATATTTGTATTTATAAGGATTAAATGTATTATTATAAATTATTATACATTAAATGAAAATAGTTTAAAATTAGACGATTATTAACATGAAGTGCTTCAGTGAAAACACTGAAAAGCTAATTTTATTAAATTTACTTGATATGTAGTGCACAGTTCTAACAGTTAGATAACAATATGGGCAGGACATTTGTCCAGATTAAATGATTGTGGCTTTATTAACAATGTTAGTGTCACATAATGTAATTCATATGCCAATTCAATAATTACGATGATATAATGATAATAATATAATTGGAAAAATTAATAAATGTTTATTTTCATACCTGTTCCAAAACTGCCCTTTCTGTACACTCCTACACTGTAAATGGCATGTGGTTGGAGTTTGATGTAGTCTCCCAAATAAAGCTTTGTTTGTGTGCTTGTGTTGACATTAAAGTGCCTTTTATGTCTGGAATTTCATCACATCAACCCTAGATTTAAAATTAATCACTTTGCAGCAAATTTGGGTGTATTGAAAACCTTCAAATTGTCGGCTAAAAGAATGAATGTAGAATTTCATCATGATGGAACTTAATTTACACCCCTACTAATTATGGGCAGTGTTCTTTAAGTACTGAAGATGTCCAAAAATGCTCAAAAAATATGTGATGTAATTTATCACAATAATAAGATAATCTCATATTATACATTCTCATACAGCCCTAATATCAATCCATTCATAATGCAGCCTAATAGAGACACTTTCACAAAATTGAGCCTTATTTTGTAGCTTTTACATCTTATATATTTCCTAATATTCATCCACACTTAGACCAAACACACACACAGCTCAGACAGGCTCCATAAACAGCAGTCGTAATGCAGTGTGCCTCTGCTGACACACAACCCTCTTAATTAAAGCACTTTACTTTGTTTTTATTTCCTTCTCCCCTTATACGCCCTCTCTCTCTCCGACTCTCTCGTTTTCCGCCCACCTCCACCCCTTCAGGAGGAGGCCAGGATTAAATTGGATTCTAAATGATCCAGAACCGATTTCTGCTGCCATTTTTCCCCCTCCCTCCATCTCTCACCCTCCTTTAAAAAAACTGCTACCATATCACAACAGCGCTGTCAGGGGCTTCATTTTCTGCAGCGAGGGGCTTCAGCGGGTCCCTGTGCCTCCCCTGGGAGGGTCTGTGAGAGCGAGAGAACGGAGGGCGCCACTGAATGGAGCCAGAGGAAGAGGAGGGGGTGACCAACGTGGCCGGCGTACGCGTCTCGCCCATTAAGGTGCAGAAAATGAGAAAATTTGGAAAATGAAATACGAGCTTGTTCAGCCTCTCATCTCCCTCTCGTTCTCTCAGCCTTTTCTATCGTCCCTCCTCCCTCGCTCCTCAGAAAAGATGAATCCGTGACTAAGACTCACACCTCCGCTTCCCATCGCTTTGAAGAGAGTTTCAGGCAGGCTCATGCTCTTCTTTTCTTTCTCCTTGTCTCTAATAACTTCTATACAATGGCTCAGTGCTTTGGTGTCATTATGGAAAGTTTATTGAATACACAGGTTAGAGATGGAGTTATAACTGAGGCTGGGCATCATTACAGCTAGCTGAACACATCTCTATAGTTAAAGCCTTTTAATAGTCCTTAGAAGGGCATGTATGCTCTAGTAAAGAGAAAGTCTGGAGATAAGAAGAAATGTTGGGTTAAATGTGGATGGAAACAGACTTATCAAGGTCTTTGAAAAATTTAAATATGGGCCCGAGTGGCTCAGCAGGCTAAGACGCTGACACTATGATCCAGAGGATGGTGAGTTTGAATCCCGGTCAAGCTGTTTGCCATCCACAGCCGTGGCCCAAGAGAGCAAAAATTGGCAGTGCTCTCTCTGGGCGGGTAGATGGCGCTCTCTCTCTCCCTATCACTCTCACATTGCAATGTCCGCTGGCTCAGGCATCTACTGATTGGTCTATTCAGAGCTGGGAACCCTGCACTTTCCTCTGAGCGTGTTGGCTCCCCAGAAACGATGCATCAAGCAGTAGTTTAAAAAGAGGTGGTGGACGTATCACACGCAACGGTGGAGGCTTGTGCTTATCTTCACCCTCCTAGAGTCGGACAGTGCAAAGTGATGGGATAATTGGCTACTACCACATTGGGAAGGGGAGGAAACTGACAATATATATATTGTGAGGAAAATAAGTATTTGAAAACCCTGCGAATTTGCAAGTTCTCCCACTTAGAAATCATGGAGGGGTCTGAAATGTTCATCTTAGGTGCATGTCCACTGTGAGAGACATCATCTAAAAGAAAAAAATCCAGAAAAAATCAAAATGTATGATTTTTTACTTTTATTTGTGTGTTACTGCTGCAAATAAGTATTTGAATACCTGTCAATCAGCAAACATTCTGGCCCTCAAAGACCAGTTAGTCCACCTCTAAAAAGTCCACCTCCACTCCACTTATTATTCTAAATTAGAAGCACCTATTTGAGGTCGATAGCTGCATAAAGACACCTGCCCACCCCACACAATCAGTAAGACTCGCAACTACTAACATGGCTAAGACCAAAGAGCTGTCCAAAGACACCAGAGACAAGATTGTAAACCTTCTCAAGGCTGAAAAGGGCTACGGGGCAATTGCCAAGCAGCTTGGTGAAAAAAGATCAACTGTTGGAGCAATTATTAGAAAATGGAAGAAGCTAAACATGACTGTCAATCTCTCTCTGACTGGGGCTCCATGTAAGATCTCGCCTCGTGATGCATCAATGATCCTAAGAAAGGTGAGGAATCAGCCCAGAACTACACGGGAGGAGCTGGTCAATGACCTGAAGAGAGCTGACACCACTGTTTCCAAGGTTACTGTGGCTAATACACTAAGACGTCATGGTTTAAAGTCATGCATGGCAAGGATGGTTCCCCTGCTTAAATCAGGATGGCCGGGGCCATGTATTGCAAGATTTTGGGGAACAACCTCCTTCCCTCAGTTAGAGCATTGAAGATTAGTCCTGGCAATGACCCATTGTCCATGACAATGACCCAAAGCACACAGCCAGGATAACCAAGGAGTGGCTCTGTAAGAAGAATATAATGGTATGGATAATGGTTTCAAATCTATTTCCTAATGCTTCTACAATGTCAAAGAGACTATTTTAACAAACTGCATCTGGATGATGACACTAGTGGTGATCGAGGACACGTTATTATTGAACATTGTAATATTTCATTATCATGCAACACTGCATGCAATTTAAAAAAACAGTTTATAGAGTTGGAAATCATTTCTTCTTGTTTTTGTGTACTTTCAGTCACTTTGAAGAATGCAATCCATCTCCCTCATTGCTTTATTATCATTTTAGCTTTAAAAACGAAGGCATGAAATTCCCCTGACGAGTGCGTGGAGGTATAGACAATAATGATGTAATGATGGCAATAAACGTGGAAAATAAGCAGAGACGAGAAAAGAGAGACAGTGAGCGAGCGAGCAGGAGGAATGAAAGGCAGACAAAGAGACAGGGAAAGGAAAAGAGGAGTGATAGCGTCTGCCCAGCTACATTCAGAAGTAGTAGTATTCTTCCCTCACTGCTCTGCCTTTCTGCACACACACCATACACTCCAGAGACCATCAGCACACACACACACACATACACAGACAAAAAAAAGATCCACACACATACAGACACACTTGCTTTAGGGCCTGAGTGATGTGATACTTTGTTAAACCAATTTTAAGCAGTGAAATGTTCCCGTAACTCATAATATCAGACATAATATATAATCACAATTTCAGACTCCAAAACTTAGTCAAACAGGGCTTTTCTGGCTGGCAGGAGGGTCAGTTGTCAGCTGTGACTGTTACATCACAAGTGACACACTAACTATAAGCCTTTCATGAGCTATAAGCAATACTTATCAACACGAAACAAAAAGGCTTGAAATGTTACTTTACATCTAGTTATAAAATATACAACAGGTTAAGATTTTTTTAATAAATTATGAACAAAAATGACCATTTTCTCAATATTCAAACCTGTTGATGTAAAACTGTATATTAGTGCTTAATAAATCCTCAGAATTTATACTGGCCAAGAGTATCAGCATCAGATAAATCAAAATAAAATCTAAATTAAATACATTAGAGCCTGAAGAATACATCAGTGAGCTAATAAGATGAGCTGATAATGAAGACTAAGTTTTGTCAGACAGTATTGACGACCAAAAGTTTTATCAGCCAATACTGATGACCAACAGTTTCCTCAGTCAATATTGACACACTTTTATTAATGGTGAAAATATCAATACACTATACACATAACAATATGTTTTGTGATACTGTATAGATTTTCTATAAAGTTGATTTGTAACAAAGATCAGTAATAAAATGCACAATACAAATACATCTGAATTAGAATCTCAAAAATACAGTATCAGTATATAATAGTAGTTATTATTCGGGATGCACCAAAATGAAAATTTTTTGTCAGAATCCGGTAAAAATGAAACATTTCGCCAAATACCGAATTTTTTTTTCATTTATATAAATCATAAGAAAATTAGTAAACTAAACCCCAAAATAAGTCTTGTAGTTAGTCAGGAATAAATGTCTGTATTTTCATAAGTTAATTTGAAAATACTTTAATAATAAGTTTAATTGATCATTATTTTATATTTATTTGTTTATAAAATCAAAATGTTAGAAAAACGTAAAAAACAAAACAAGACAATATATGAATGTTTGAAGATGCATGTATGTTAAATTATTAATAATGTTTAAAAAAAATTATGAAAATGGATCAAACAAATGATGTAAAACTAAGCAGCTGTATTCTGGCTTCATCATAAGTGTAGTTTAGTAAAGGTTGTGGTTATAGTTTATTGTCTTCTTCCATCTCACCACCAAATTGTAACCATCCTGGTGAATGTTTTGTTAACTGGTGAGGAAAAGCACAATTCTGAACGTCCAAAACATCATTTTCCGAGATATACATGATGCAGTCTTTTAAATTATTTTGGTTGCCGAATATTCGCTGCAACACTAATTTAAATACAAAGACTGGTGGCAGACAGTGTTTGACTGTATGTTGTGTTTAAGCCCCCGACTACAAGCTGGCAGTGTTGTAATGTAACTTCAGTCATTAGACTCTTCTACTAAGGGAATTTTCCCAAAATGTTCCAATTTGCAAAATCACTTTTATATATATATATATATATATATATATATATATATATATATATATATTTATATATATTTTTTTTTTTTTTTTTTTTTTTTTTTTAAATCATAACTCTCTATCCTATCTCCAGGTTTTTATGCCAATAGACAGGCCTAGCTTTTATCAGCCAATATTGATGTCCAACGGTTTTATTAGCCAGTATTATAACCCAAAGTTTTTCAGCTGTGTCATCAATTACAAACTCTTCTGCTCTCAGCATCACTGGGATTTCAAAATGTTACATTTAACCATTATTTAAGACTATGGGTTTAGATGGCTATTTATTTGGCAATGAGAACTGAACCTCATATCTAACAATGCAGAATTTACTACTAAATGATACCAGTCAAGTTAAGGACTACTTTAACTATTTCTAAAATACAATTTAAAATATAAACAAAAGTAAATATATAAAACTACATCACTTATCTTCCACTAAACGTAGCCCTTAAGTCAATACATGCCTGGTGTTGGAAAACTGTCTCTTTTATTATTAAAGTAAAACAAGTCATACAAAAATCTAAATCTATTTTGTATGAAGTGGTTGGCCATTATTGGTTAGCAAGATGAGCCTCGTCACTAATATACAAAACTGAAAAAATTATTGTCCCCAAACAAGTTTTGCCTGATTGACAATATTTGGAGTCCATTGTTCATTGTAATATTCCTTTACTGGTATTGTCCAATGAATACTAGTCAGGAAGTGAAGGCCACACAGAGATACTTGGTTACTTGTATAAAAACACATGTATTACTTCCTCCCTTATACAGAATGCCAAGCACAGCATATTGGAAAGTATGAAGCTGTTATATCTGAATAACTTGGTTGTACTGCAGTTTGAACTCCATATAAACCAATTAAACACAAACTCCCTCTAACTCATCAAACGAGACGGCCTCAAGACCTCCGTCTAAGCAGCTCCAGCACCAATTAAAACTAAATTCATACCACACTTCCTATACTTAAATCAAATATTAGGAGGGGGAGAGTGTGCATTCAAATGGTCATTGCTATTGCATTAATATTATGAATTAGATTTCTTTCTCCTAGACCCACACACAAAGAACTTTATAAAGGTTTTCATCTACTTTGAACCAGAGCCAAATATGTGTGGCTAACTCTCTTTTACTAAAATACTGGCCATTTGTACAACTGCAAAACATGCACAAGAGACCAACTCATATTAAATTAATCTAACTCAATAGAAGCACATTTCAATATCAGTAAGCTATGTCTGGTGAAAAATTTTTATTTGAGGTCTGAGAGTGCATTACTTTAGCCAGGACGTCTACACGCCAGTAAAAATGGTTCATTTGGTCAACAAAATAACGTATTTATTTCCAGCATGAATGGAAGTCTACTGTTGAATAATATTTACGCTGTAACTGTGCACAACAGTATTTGTGTGCATTTCATGTTAGTCTGTACATTATATATAGTGTTGTAATTACTCAAAACAGTTATTCATTACAAATTACTTTGAAAAATTGTAATTGGATTACTTTTACTCCTTACTTTGTGAAAAATGTCATCATTACAACTGCATTACTCTATAAAACCAAAATAAATCTATTCCAGGTGCAATGTTCAGAGAGAAAAAAAATATATTACAGTACTTTATATGGCTGTCCAGAATACCAATTTGAGGCTCTTCAGCAGTAATAAACAACAAATAATAAAATGTGCTGTTTCCATGTGAGGCACGTGCAGGTTATCACAACTCACACTATTCCACATAGAAGCAGCTTTATCATAGAGACTAGAAAACAGACAGTAATTTTGTATTTTTTCTAGCTAGAATGATGTTGGTTCTTTACACCAAAACAATAGCTACTATTTACAGCATTGAGGTGAGTTTTGAAGCTTGTTGTGAATAGAAAGGTTCTAAATGCATCCAAAAAACAATCATCCAAACTGAAGGTTTGCAGTTTGATGGTGTTTTTATTTATAAACATCTTCACCTTGTGGAAAACGAGCTCAACTAATGAGTTTAACAGTTGCACTCAGACATGAAACTGCAGCATTATGATCCAATTTACCCTCTGGAGTCAGCTCTCCCGCTGGTGGCATATTAACAAAAGTCCACAAAAACACTTATATAATTGCAAGATTTTATAACATTAAAAAAACTCAAAAAGACTGAAGTCTCAGCTAGAAATATTTAGTGTGGTGTTTTTCACAATATATCAGCACAATTTGTGCTGAACAAAAGCCTGTGTAAAAAGTCAAGGCATGTCAGACTACACCAGAGTGTTTGAAATACACTCATACGCCAGAGGGTTAATGTACAGCATTCTGTGGTGCCGTTTTGTGTTTGCATTTGCAGTAAGAATCATATGTTCCCACCACCATGATTTACTTCCTACAAGCAGTGTAAACTGGTGCTGAAACATACACAAACATTAAACTGCATATACATGTGAAGTGGCTCCTACACTATATTTAGCCCTCCACAACCCCACTCCACAAAACTAATACCTATGCAATGAACAAATATCTTAAAAATCAAACATTCAAGCCAAGCTATAGTACTTAATTTAGAAAGATGTAGCCTTTTAAAGCAAACATTAATTTAAGACCTGTTGCTATCCTCAGCTCTCAACAAGACAAAGCCAGTTTGATTAAATGCTTGATCAAAATAAACAAATGAAGTAATATGAACCCCCAGAAAAAGTACAAAAACACTGCCTTAAAACAGTCATTATTTATAACTGAAAATGTAAAGCTTACAGAGCTATTTCTGATCTGTTTAGATGAGGTTGGAGCACTCTCTTCTTCAGCACAAGTTTCTATATTTCTACTGTGTTTATGGATGTGTTTTTTAACATCACATTATTGGAATTTATACCGACACCTGCACAGAGTAAAAAAGCATCTTGTACTTGCCAATAAAAAATATCTGATTCTGATTCTTAGAGGTTTCTGCTCCTGATTCAGAAAAACAGAGATTTGAAACAATCACACTTACAATAAGGTGCTGAATAAATCAGACTATTACAGATTCAGGCTGAAAGACTGTTGAGAGTTGAAGGCACTGAGAATGAAGTTCTGATCAGAGTTTAGGGTTCTGAATTATTCATGTTCAGTGTGCAGACTCACCCATGGCTTTAGTCTCCTCCCCCTTGGCATTGAGGATAGAGAACTTGAACTTGGCACGCACTTCGCTCTTGGGACAGCTGACCAGAAGCAGATAGAGAGACAAGTAATCTTTACTCTCCTCATCCAGACCTTTTGGATTCACCCGCAAACACCTGCATGCAAATGAGAAGGGAGAATGCAGATAACCATTACTGATGCTCAAAAGGCAGCTCAAGATATCTGTAGTTCAGTTTAGAGTCATTTATAATTATATCAGAAAACAAGTATTGATTATACTTATATGTTAGCAACCAAAGAGAGTAATAACGGATAGCCTTTCAAAGATTTACTGAAAGCACTACATTTGGAAGCATTTATAAATACTTCATTGAAAGATACAAATAAAAATATGGTGGCAAAAAAAACAGATAAAGATATACTTTATTGATCCTTTGCAGGAAATTAGGTCCCAGCCCCTGCTGGCAGGGCAGCCGTTTAACACAGCGCCAACCTTAAAATATTATTATTTTTTTTTACAGATACAGAGTAATGTATGAAGATATGATATGATGAATGATAATATTCATGAGGCTGTTTCTTACTGAACACAATCATTTAAAATGTATATAATCAGTCAAATTCTTGCTGTTTCTCAACTTGTCAAATTTTAATTGTAATTTAATTTAATTGTAATCAAGCTGAAAAGCAACAGACAGTCTAATAAAGACCTGCAGAAGTCTCAAACTCCAGTAATCTTGGGCCAGAATCCAAGACAGTTTGGTGAATTTCCTCTTCAAACTCTACTGGATTTTGGCCCTCCATAACTGGAGTTTGTGTTCTCTGCTCTAAATTAAAAGAGAATTTGACTGACTTTTCAATATGTGAAATGTGACAAGAAGGGAATGATTCCACATGCCAATACCAGAATTGTTCACAATGGTGTTGACAGGAACCAGACTTCAAATTCCTCAAAAATTAAGTTACTTTGCCTCTAAATACGCTGCCTGATGCATGAGACATTGTTTGATGATAGTTTTTAAGATTGTGGCTTGAAACATTTTTAAATTCCGTGTATGGAGGCGTAGGGTGATGCAAGGCCAAAAAAATCTACTTTATCTTCATGAACATTACATATAAAGACTTGTGACCCCAGTTCTCATCATCACTATTGTACAGTACATCAGAGTTGAGTCGATATAAAGGTATATTTCTGTTTTCATCTAAAACATTGTGAAAATAAACAAAAATGGTGGAACTAAATATAATACAAATCTAATTTCCAAACAAAAACAAGCCTCAATAATAAAACATTCAGAAAAATTGCTTAAAAAATAAAAACATACAGAACATTCTATCTTTGCTCACCATTTGAGCTTGTCATTGGCTCCTGAGGAGAAGGTGGAGCTTTTAATGACCTCGCCCATCTCCTCTCGACAGAAGCTGAAGTTGTTGATGGTCCACATGTAGGAAAACTTCACCACTTTGATCTAATACACACACACATGCAGGCACAGAGTAACACACATGCACATTTATGAATCTATTTTTCCTTTCTTTCCTTTTCTTTTGATATGTAGGTAAATGGTGGCTGAGACTTCAAAAACCGGCCACATCAAAACTGACTTTCATCTTGATACACCGTGCAAAACAAACGGGTGCGAGAAAGGAGAAAAAAGGGTAATGAACAAATACTACTTTAGGAGGAGATATGTGTATTGGTCTCAGCCCTTCTGCTCACATGAGGCTGGTGTGTAATGTACCCCAGTCTCCTAAAGAGCTCTCAGTGCTGTACACAAACATCAGTGTTATGTATCCCCTGCTGACCAATAAAATTACAACACTGGAAAAAGTATCCATGTTTATCTGAAACTTGTGGAAAAAAGTAAGTTATTTTATTTTCATCTGCATGAATCCAAGCACTATGGTAAAAGTGGAATTTTGCAATACCACATGGGTCTAGCACCAGGCATTACGGCTTGGGGCAGATTGGGATCCACTTCTGTTTACACCTCAAATGCAGCGCCAGAACCTTGACCAGCCAACAGTACATCATAGTAGTTTTGGAGCCTAAAGTGTTATGTTATCTATAGAGATCTCCTGGTGCCTTATTCCAACTGGAAAATGCTTGACTACATATGACAAAGTGAGGGGGGGTCAATGGGGACCCTGACTTGTCCCCCACTGAGCATGTCTGGGACATGGTTGCACAAGCACTGGCACATAAAAGACCACCAGCAGTCAGTGTTAGACCATGCAGAAGTAGTTATTTCCACCAGTGACAGATTGATGAGATTCTATTTTCGGTGTATTCTGCAAGTCTAACAGAGCTGATTTTCTAACCATACATGCCATGCAAAACAAATAAATGTTTATAAAACATAAATCTGACAATGTTACTTCAATATCTTCTGCACTGTGTTTTCAGCCAGTTCAGACAGTAAGAAGCTTGTTATAATATATTAAATTCCACAAAAATAAGGTGTTGCCATTTTAATGGCCAGCAGAGTATTTGAGTGTAATTTAATATAGCAAGCTTTTTAATGTGTTTAGTGAACAGAAACACCATTTAAGTAGTAAAAAATTATTTGACAACAAATTTACTAAGATATTTTTACTTACATTAATGATAAAAACAAGTATTCAATTTTTTTCAGAAGTTGCGTCTATAGTTTGTGAATCACATTTGCACATTCAACCAGACTTTTAAGTTTATTTCACTACTGAAGCAGGGTTTGCACAATTAAACAAAAAGAAAAAATCAAGTTAAAAGAATGTCAGTTACAAGCTTGAATTGCCCTGCACTGTACAGTGTCTTAAAAAACAGGTACAGAGACAGATTAATGCTAACAATACATAAGGATTCCCATTGACTGGCTATTTAAAATTAGCATCATGCCAGCAGAGGAAACGGAATACATTGTACATGAAAACCCACCTAAATGGTACCACTACTCACTCTCTCCCACTCAAAATCTTAAAAGAAGTTAGAGGAAGACCAATTAAAAGTTCATGTATTGAATTGTAATGTCTTTATGAATTGGGTGTCATCACATCTCCACTTCATTTATTGGCAATTTCAAATTAAAAGCTCTCTGCAGTTTAGTGACTGCAATTTCATGACATTTCGTAAAATTCTGAAGCAGCAGCACTAGAGCCACTAGTGTATCTAGAGAAATTAGAATATCCTGAAAAGGTTTGGGGCTCTAGTGGGCTCATACATTTAATTCAAGAAGGTAAACTGACATTTTATGTATATTATATACAGTATAATATATATGTATATATTTTGTATATATTCATTACAAGTAAAATTACATTTCAAGCCTTTTTGTTTTAATTTAGTTGCTATTTGAACAGTAATTTATCAAAACAATAAATAAAATTCTAATAATTTGAGATTTTGGATTTTTTTCTCATGAGCTATAAACCACACTCCCTGATCAACAGTAAAACAAAGAAAAAGGATTGAAATGTCACTTTAAATGTAATGAATAAAAAATATAACCGTTGAACTTTTTGAATTCAATTATTAACAACAATTAACTATTAATTTTCATTTTTTGGATGGATGGATCACTGTATATAGCAGAAACACAGAATACAGAAAAATGTTCTTCTCTTTTACAAAGAGACTTGTAAAGTACAACATGTATAGTAGTTGCACATCAAATATCAGAGAACACACACTCACCTGTGTGTAACACCAGCTTTCGGCCACAGGGCCGCTGGTCATCTCAGCGGGAGGGGGTGGACTCGGGACCCTGGACATCGCCAGCTTTGAACGTGTGAGGTGAAGAGGGCACTACAGCTGCCAACACACTACGTACCCACGCAGACTCAGAGTAACACTTTCTCGCGCTCTCACACAAACTCCAGGTTGAGATAGCACAGCCGCCGCTAGGATCTGTGCAAACGCTGAGGTTCAGAACTGTCCGAAGAACATGGAGAGATCGCAGAGGAACACTGAGAGAACCTTAACAGCAACAGTAGAACCTGGAAGGGGGAGAAAAAGAGAGAGAGAAAGAGGTGGTTCAGTCATTATCAGCATTCTACAAGACTATCACGTATGCAGAACAGAAATAATTAGCAGAAGTAGTGACCACAATTCCCATCATTACAAAACTTACACAAGATGTATATACTATAAACACTTTACACAGAACCAGTTACCAGCATCTTTACTAGGGATGCACTAAATATTCGGCAACTTAAATTATTCAACTGAAAATGGCAACTCGCACATTTTAGTGTTTTGGCCGAAAGTGAAATTGAATAAGTGAAAAAATTCATATTTAATACAGAACAACAATGTTTTTAAGAACACTGATACATTTTTGGACATTCATAATTTTTTTCCTCGCCAGTTAACAAAATACAGATTCACAAACACAGTTCCAGTTTGGTGGTAAAATGGAAGAAGACAAACTACAACCTTTATTAAACTACACTTGTTATGAAGCCAGAATACAGCCGCTTAGCTTTGTGTTTATGTACCAGCAGCTGCAGTGTTAGGGACTGTCTCACAATTATCAGAAGAAATGTGAAGTGTTTCAGTGTCTGTAGCCAATGACACTCACATTAAACACACAAAACATCCATGTGGCTTACATCATTCATTTTAGTCAATTTTATGTTTTTTTCCATGTTTTTTGTATTAAATACTAGTAATAGTGCAACATTCCTGCACCAACAGACATTCTAACTAACTACAAGACTTATTTTGGGAAATAGTTGGGTTAATAGTTTAGTTACTAATTTTATATTGATTTTTATAAATGAATGTTCAATTTTCAGCCAAATGTTTCATTTTGGTTGGTTTCATTTCAGCACATCCCTAATCTTTACCTAAATTAATTCTTAAATCATGGGTCAGAAGCTGTGGGTAACACTACATTTAGGTAGCTGATGAAGAGCCAAATAATTTTTCAATAAATTGTTAATCAATAAAATCACACTGAAAATACTTTTGGCCTAAAATTACTAAGGTTACTAAGGCAGTCCAACTGGAACTATGACTGAGGTGTGGAAATCTATCTTTACTAACCAGAAATACAATACTGGCTATTAAAATTGCATCACTTGGAATCAATTCATTGTATTTGGGCGAAACTTATTTTCCAGCCATAGTAGTGTACTCTGCAAGCCTGAACATGTTATATTTCTAATTATTTATTTATTTACTTATTTATTAACAGTGCATATTACTCTTGATTAAATTTGATTCAGTTTATAATATTGGGTGCACAATTTGATTTTCTGACAATATTTGAAAGAAAACTTGCGTTAATCAGAATTCCACTGCAGAAGATATTACATAGGCTATTATGGAGGCTAAAGAGTGTGGCTTATGGATGTGTGACTTAATTTTTGGGTTAAATCCATTGCAACATCTGGTTTTCAAAGAAAGCAACTGCATTAGATGGAATAAACAATGCACAATATTGTCCTCGTCTGTGATGCACATTATCACATTTTGTGTATAACAATGTGTTATTATACCCCTCATTTCTAATGAGGAATGACATGCGTCATAAGCAATCTGCCAAAGACACACTGCTCTGACATCTCTATAAAATCAGTTAAAAAACTACAAGACATGAGTTTATTGTAATGTAAGTCAGCATACACAATTCCACCAAGAGCTCTGGGTTGGATATCAAAATTAGATTTAAAGTGCCAACTTGAATCAGATAGGTACTCCTTAGCTCTGAAAAGTTATAAATTCAGTCCACGTTCAATACTTTAGGCCCCAATTTCACAAAACAAATTATGTTGCTTGTCATGAGTTCCTGACGACATAAGTTACTAGAAAACAAAGTCTACAAATCCATGGCTCAGCACAAAAGTGCCATTCCAACAAACTTGTCTTTTTAATGTGACATGTGATCGCTGACAAACACATGATAAGAAGTTCCAGGTGCCTTAAACAACAAGTATGATAATACATCAAATCTAATGAAACATACGCCAACAGGCTGAAGCAAACTGCAGTCTCTGAATGCCTGAGAAACAGCACTATCCCCAGAAACACAGCATCTCCTCTGTACCAGCACAGCCAAATTACACAACATAAGTAACTAAGGAACTCTTTCCAGTGAGGATACATCAGACCCTTTGTAGTCTAAGGACATTTTCCTAACTTCTCCATATGTTCATATACTTGTCTTTAAAGGCACTTGCATATAACAATGCCAAGTCTCATTCTGCACAAGTTATGACAGTGTGGCTTTGTAGACATTAAGTGCATGTGCTTGACTGGCCTGCCTGCAATCCACATCTGTCTCCTATTGAAAATGTATTGCACATCTGCAGCCACAGAGTATTGAGTGGTTCAAACCTTGTATACAGCAAGAATGGGCAAAAACTCCTCTTGCAAAACTGCAGCAATTACTATCTTCAATTCCCAAATGATTAAAACTATAATTAAAAGAAAGGGTGATATGACTCAGTGGTAAACATGGCTCTGTCCAAGTGCTACAGGCATCAATTTCTAAATTTGTTCATATTTAACAAATATAATTAAGTTCATCATTGAAAACACTGAAAGTATTTGTTCTTTTATCACTTAAATAAGAGTTCAAGTGAATTAACAAATTACAGGTTTCAGATTTCATTTCGTTATAGAAAGTGTCCCAACGTTTCTGGAAATGGGGTGTGTATATGGATGGATACAATCAGAGGAATGATGAATGATATATTAAGAAGCTTCAAGATGCAAACAGAAGACAAGATGTTACACAGAAATACTATCCATAAGGACTCCAAGACTACTTCAACTTGAAAGCAAATAATAATAGATTTGCTGAAATTCAAAACAATTAGAAACATCTGCACTGTATAAACTAAAATAAATATCTGCTGTTAACAGCAGGGCAAAATACTAACCATCATATTAACCATCACCAGAGTTACCATAAACGTCACTCTGATCATTTTAGATTCAGATTCAGCTTTACTGTCAATCAAACCGTGTGACATGAAAGAACAAAATAGTTTCCTAAGCTTGGTGTGTAGCATAATTAAATG
>BRDA01002576.1:74889-92490 GCA_036984385.1 Crenuchus spilurus
CGGACGAGCAGACACGGGTGTGTTTTTGAGGACACGGACGAGCAGACACGGGTGTGTTTTTGAGGACACGGACGAGCAGACACGGGTGTGTTTTTGAGGACACGGACGAGCAGACACGGGTGTGTTTTTATGGACACGGACGAGCAGACACGGGTGTGTTTTTGAGGACACGGACGAGCAGACACGGGTGTGTTTTTGAGGACACGGACGAGCAGACGGGTGTGTTTTTGAGGACACGGACGAGCAGACACGGGTGTGTTTTTGAGGACACGGGCGAGTAGACACAGGTGTGTTTTTGAGGATACGGGCGAGTAGACACAGGTGTTTTTGAGGATACGGGCGAGCAGACCCGGGTGTGTTTTTGAGGTAATGGGTGAGTAGTGAAGTGACATTTTTTGAGGATACAGGTTCACTGACATGGCTGTGGCTTCTTATTCTCTTTTTTTCTGTTATTGTGCAGAATGAGGAAAAAACTCAAACTCAAACATGCAAAATCTAATAATAGCACAATAGCAATATTCCTTTATTAGATACAGCAACAGTGAAAAGACCAAAAGTGCATTAAAGATCAATTATAAACTACAAAAAAAGAGTTACTAGAGTGTATATAAAATTAAATAGTATAATATTTTGCTACCACAGGTAAAGTAAAAAACATGTTGATACAAATTCAAGCTCATATATGAAATGTTACAGGAATTTACTAGAGATTTGCACATCTGACACGTACACAATCATGGCAACATGGCCACCTTCCACAAAGCCAAGTGAATAGTTCTGCCAGCAACTGCTCCCCAATTCCCCAAACACGCAAGTGCGTGCACATTCACACACAAGCCTGTTTCCACACACAAAACATGCGAACACACACACACACACACACACACACACACACACACACACACACACACAGAGAGAGAGACAGAAAACACAGAACAGCTTTCAGTGGAGCCAATTAAGATCAAATGTTCTCCTAACCTGTCACAGTCACACAGCCATGAGGGAAAGCAGAGCAATCAAGGCCAGTGGGCTGCCATGTCATACAAAAATTTGACCTCCACTTGCCAATCCTTCATTCTCCACTTTCTCTCAAAGTTTGGACTGAAAAAGTGAATCAGACACCCTCAATTGTTCCCTGATGGGCTTTAGTATTTTGTTTCTCATAGGTCTGTTTTAATAATACATAATACATTTTATCATTTAATTTAATAACATTTTAAAAATAAGCTGCTCCTGTAAATCAAGCAAAAAGCAATTGGTTAAAATTTGGTACTCAAATCAAATGGTTCCACCCAATAAAAATATGAAGGTCATGTTAAAGGATGACCCAACTCCTGTAGTGATTTTAGATTTGTGCCATGCAAGCCTGGGGCTCCACCTTTTTGACACTGGCTTTGCAAATCTTCAAGTGCACCACTATGGAGGACATTTTAGAGGATGCTCTCCACTTCATTTTGCACCTGCTTTGCTCTTAAGTAGCTTCTTAGTGCTCTAAATCAATCAACAATTGAATCATGGAGTAATGTAAAGCAGTACACACACACAAAATTACTCCAAATGCGCACTGCACCCAAAGGTACTTTTTGTAGTGAAGTTTAGAGCACACGTTTTTGTAAATAATATGAGAAGTGATTCCACTTCTAAATGGTGCTGGATATTGAAAACAGTTGTTAAAATTTAGTTTTTAATTAACAAAAATTTGGGGGCCCCTAGTGGTTCAATGGACTAAGGCGCTGCCACTATTATCCAAAGATCGCGAGTTCGAATCCCGATCATGCTGTTTTTAAAGTGCCATCGACAGCTGGGTCCTTGGCAGAGAGCAGTTGGCCCTGCTCTCTCTTAAGGTGGGCAAAATGGCACACTCCCCCTAGCACTATAAACAGTGTTGACTGACTTGGGTGTCTGGCAGTCAACGGGCGATCCATCAGAACTGGGGAACTGTGCTTTCTTACGCGCGCGAGCTGCCCGGCGGTGATGTATCGCTAGTAGTTTGGGGGGAAAAAAAGGGGTTTGACTTCACTGGGATAGGCCAGGGATTTGGGACACTGCAAATGATACTGATAGGGAGAGTTAATAAAGGGATCGGGTGAATTGGCCACTAAAATACATTGAGGAGAAAATCATAGGTAAAATAAAAAATAAATACATTTTTTATATATATATATATATATATTACATTACATTTAGCGGACGCTTTTATCCAAAGCGACTTACAATAGTGGGAAAGTACAGATGCAAAAAATACTAGAGTTGTACTAGTATTTACTAGTACTAGTATACTAGAATTAACATTTGGATATCGAGTGCTGAGTGCATATCAGTACTCATGGGAAGTATTTGGGATCACTAGAGCAGGTGCTCTTTGAAGAGCTCGGATTTTAGGAGTTTCTTGAACCCAGTGAGGGACATCTCTGCTCTAGTGGTGGTAGGCAGCTTGTTCCACCATCTGGGAACTACTGAGGAGAACAGTCTGGATTGCTTTGTGTGAATGTTAAGCAAAGCAAGGCGACGTTCAGTGGAGGAGCGCAGCGACCGGGCAGGGACATAAGCTTTTAGGAACGAGTGCAGATAAGAGGGAGCCTGCTCTGTCATCACCTTATAGGCGATCGTGCAGGCTTTGTGTTTGATCCGGGCAGCAATCGGAAGCCAGTGTAGCTCAATGAGCAGTGGGGTGACATGTGCCCGTTTTGGATGGTTAAAAACCAGACGTGCTGCTGCATTCTGGACCATCTGTAGTGGTTTAATAGTGCAGGCTGGGAGGCCTGTTAGCACAGCGTTGCAGTAATCAAGATAACCACAGCTTGTACTAATATATATATATATATATATACACACATACACATACACACACACACACACATATGGCGGTAAAAGTAGATGCTACCAAGCAGACCAATTACACTTGTTGCAGCCTGCATCACCATAATGTGTAAATACATGTCTTGGGAGAGGTGCATCAGGCTTTGCAGTAGGTATCCCATAGCCAGACTGATGAAGAAGCATAAACTACCCTTTGAGATAAATGGCTCTGTGGTACCTACATTATATTCAACACAGAAGCATAAATCAGTCTTAAGAAGAACCGATTAAGTTGAACACTAAAGACTAATTGCTGCAAGAGAAGCAAGCAAAGACCAACCCTAACCACTTCTATTATTAACAAAGATGATGCAGAGCTGTTTTGTGGATGTCCTGTCCACCGCAGTAAAACTAATTAAAAAGAAAATAACCCATGATGTTTAGAAGGAAGCTGTGTCAACTGTTCTCCAAAATTTATAAAGACATTAACTGCAAGGGAAACTGATGAGTGCTGGACATTTCAGGAATTCGGACTTGACCTAAAGTTGACCTGAGCATTCCGTATGTAGTGCTGCATCAAAAAATTATTAAAAAGTTAATTGCTGTATTTTAATTTTAAAAGATAAAACTGTTATATGATATATATTCATTATAAGTAAAGTCATATTCAGGCTGTTTTTATTTTGTGTTTAACTGTGAAGCAGGTTAAACAGGTTTATAGCTCATGAAAATCAGAAATCTCAAATTAGAATATTTCATTTGAGTAAATTACTATTTAAACAGTATCAATATTTTTAAAAGCTGGAAATGTGTAAATAAATAAATAAATATCACTATTGTGCAGGTTGTAAAAAACAATATTCCTAGCTTGAACACTAGTTTGGGTGTCACTCTCAGGTTAAAACAATTTAAAAATCTCCTTTTATCCCCATAACGCAAAACGTTAACCATGTTAAACCTACATTACTGTTCCTGAGCTTTTGGGTGGAAATGGCAGCTGCAAAAGAAAAAGGTACCGAATGCAGAAGATTTCAGACACGTTGATAAAATTACTATTTGTTCACTGAGCTCAGAGAGAGGTGTGTGTGTTTAATTTGTCAGGAAACAGATGCTGTAATAAAAGTGTGTAATGTTAAGAGACATGAAATGAAACATCATTCTTTCAGGTCATACACTGGTGTTGAACGGGAACAGAAGGTGAAAACTAGTAGAAGCTTGTCAGATCAACAAAGTTTTTTTTGCTAACCAAGTGCAAGAAAATGCTACAATGGCTATGAGGTAGCTCAACTCCTAGCCCAATGTGGGAACTTCAGGGTTGCCAGGTTTGCAGTTTTCATGCACAACTGGGCTTAAAAAAATTCAGTTGTGAGTAGTTTCAGAGCTGGTGGAGTGTTGGTCTTTGGACTACTTTAAAATATACCATGACCAACAAAAAAAACCTCTTATAATACAACTATATGGCTATGAGTCTGTGGCTCCTGACCGCACATCTTTTTCTCCTTCTAGCCCCCAACAAGAAAAGTGACAGTTTATCTTTATGAAGTAAATTATGAACAAAATTAACTTCCTCACCATATTCTAGCTTTTAGAGCTGCATTAGTATATGAATGCTCATATGCTGTGACGACAAAGCATTAGATAGGACATTGCCTATATGAATGAAGGAATTAAAAACAGACTGTTTTTATGCTAATGTTAATATATTGGAGAAGCAGATACGAGTTTGATTTGGTAGAATATTGGACTTTCAGATGCGTTATGCTCTTTTCAGTGAGTAGCAGAAAGGTAACGTTAATAAGTTCAGTTGTACCTGTCTTAGCTTCCCTTCCAGACAGCCTCGACATTCCACTGAGTCCCAACGTCCTTCTTCTTCCCAATTACCTGATTTAGGCCACCCACACACAAAACCCATCTTCCATTTTAGCCCAATAAATAATTTTGTATTACTCCAAATGTCTCTTTTCTGAAATAAAATAAATGAAATGAAGGAATGACAAAATATTGCTGGAAAACACAGACAAATGCAGTCATATATAAAGGTATCTATTCAGATCAAACCTTTAGGTTATGTTCACATTACCAGGCTGAAGTGACTCAAATCCGATCTTTTGCCTGAATGTGGCTCAGATCTGATCTTTTCAGAGCTTCTCAAATCAGATGAGTCCCTTTCATATGTGGTTCTAGATCAGATACGTATCAGATCTGTGGACATGTGACTTCAATGTGATGGTCAGATCAGATTTCATGTCTTTTTGCTTGGGTGAGCAGCGTTGGCTTCTCTCGTTTACTCACGTCGCTGTAAAAACAGTAAAAGCAGCCAGCTGGCATTTATTCACCTTCTTCACCTGATCATGTACAGTCCATCACCTGTTTACTGTCCTCCTGAGCTCAACACCGTCACACATCAGCTACTAACACGTCTGTTTTACCAGTTTTACTAAAATCAGTCTCTCACAAATACAGGGTTGCCAGATCCTCCAAACCTGTTACCGATTTTGCAACAAAGTCACACTACACAAATGGAAAATAGCCCAAAATCTAAAGTGACATTTCAATGAGTTTTAAAACATAAATCTTCTTCAAATCTTACTCTCTCATTCACTTTCTTCTTTTATTTAGTGTAAAAACTCTGCAAACCATCAACTCTGAATTTTTACCGGCAACTGTATTTTTGCAAACCTGGCAACCCTGCACAAATGTGATGCTATTTTTTTGTTGGTGATGAAGGTGACGTGTATAAACGTATCAATGTGCATGTGAGCCATTTCAGGGACAGATTTGTTCACATTACAGACAAATACAGCTCAACATTTGTGAATGTGAACCGTTAAGATCCGATCTGAGCAAAAAATCTGATCTGAGTAATGTGGCTTGCAATGTGAATGTAGCCTTAGGCGTATTTACAAAATATTTCAATCGTAATAGTGCAAATAAGGAAATACTGATATTCACGTACTGCAATATGTTTTGTGTGTGCTATGACACTGATATTTTCTCCTGCCTGTGAAATCACCTAAGCAAGATTTTCTACTTTTAGAAGTTCACCTTAGGTCAAATTAAAACTGAAACCCTATAAATCCATACAGTGGTAACCCTACTTACGAGTTTAATCTGTGCAGGAGCTGAGCTCGTTAGCTGGTTTGCTCGTTAGCTGGATGCATTTTCCCCATAAGAATACATGTAAAACTGATTAATCCGTGTCAGCCGGCCAATATACAGTATACTTTAATATGCTAAATAATGTGTTTATATGGGTTTTTAAAACATAAACGAGACGACGGTGCTCGTGTAGGCTGGCGGCTAAGGAGGACAGGAGGACGGGCGTACGTGTATGGCATGGTTACACTTATCATATGAAAAGTAAAAGTAAAATGTATCTAACTTTCTTGTTCACTACCTTTTGCTGTCTTAGCGTCGCTTTCACTAGCACTTTCACTGGACAGCGGTCAAAGGTAATGACTGACCTCTTCTTCTACACTAGCGTCTAGGGGATGCTACGACCGCCGCGCCCCTAGCGGTTGGCATACTTGAATTTATGCTACTTGTTACTTGGAACAAAAATATTCTGAGATCTCGACTCTTTACCTGGAATACTCATTAGTAGGGATGCTCGTAAGTAGGGTTACCACTGTATTGGAACTGTAGACCATCACAAAAAGACAGAAAATCAGCCGTTACTGGTTTTAACCATCAATCATTTCATTATTATAATGATCTACTTCTGTCTCCCATCTCCTACCTGAATACTGTACCACGACATACAATATATGCACACATTATCTCTGCACAGCTCCTATAATATCCTCTATATCAATGCATTATGCAGCGAAGCTTGACACTGACAGCAGCATGGGATTCAACTCAACTTTAAAGGGTGCAAAATGTCAGACAAGAACAAAAGGAGTGCGAATGAGAGAGAATATGAGAGCGACAAAGAGAGAGAAAGTGTGGATATGTAGTGTAGATTATGCAGTGTTAGGCAGGTTGGGGAGATTCAGTCTTTAAATGTTGTGCTTTTACTGTACAGTCTAGACTTTCTTCAGGAACAGATGGGCATGGCAATTTTATGCAGGTTAAAGAGATATTCCAGCCTATATTTAGAGTTTAAAGCTATTTGTCACATTATGCAATATTGTGTAATGTAGCACTAAATCCGACAGCCTAGTCAGTTTCACAATTTTATATTGTTTTAGAGGTGTTTGTTCATCTGTGTTCTCTCACTACTATACCCAGAATGCAATACACAAGCATCTTCCAGTCACTGGGAAACCCTGACTGCTATCCAAGCAAGGCTAATGAATAAAACCTAGACAAGAGCACAGAATGAACACTAGAGAGAATGTTTTTACTTTTTCCCCCCCGAGAGAGAAAAGGAGCCAAAGCAACTTCTTTGGTTTTTAGCCTGATGAGCCATTTCTGACATTTTAGTAATTCATTCTCTCCATGATGTAATGATGTGAAGAAAGTTACCACAAATACTTTCTTGGAGTAACGTAAGCATCCTTGCATGTCTTCAAGAGTTTATGAAACCAATTGTTAACACCCCACTCCAAAAGATCCATCCCAAATCAGTTGTAGTTTTCCAAAAGTTCCAAATGTTAAACATCCCCATTCCATCCATCTTCTAAACGGCTTAATCCTGGTCAGGGTGAGTGACCTACACCAACACTGGGCAGGGCATTCCACAATTTTAGCCAACCCCAGGACAGGGCGCCAATCTATCACTGGGTACACACACAGACATACATATACTCATATAAAAACTATTTAGAGCAACACATTCCCCCTGAGCTCCATGTTTTTGGACTGTGGGAGGAAACCAGAGACCCTGGAGAAAACCCATGTAGACAAGGAAGAACTTGAACCCAAAACCCCCAGCACTGAGAAGCAAATGTGCTACCCACCAAGTCACAGTGCTGCCCTAAATGCTTAACATACGTTTTTACCAACAGGAAGTGATGAAGTGCTGTTATGCCAACTTGAATAATGCCAAGCTGTGACTCTAAAAGCCATTTTCGTAGTTATTAATCTTATTCCATGTACTTCTTACTGCAATGCTAACGATGACATTTTATTATTATTTTATAGTTTAGAAAACCGGGTTAAACTCACATTTGTAAGTAAACAGCATTTCTGGAGCTACCACCTGCCATAAAAAAAAAAATTCCAGATGGGAGTAGCACCTCCTTTACACATTGCATTGTGGGACAAATTGTGTCCAACACCTTATTGAAAAATAAACCAGTTCTGAATGTGCACTGTAAAATTCTGAGTACACTCAACTTTGACACCTGCAACCATACTGCATACTCAAAAACCTACTTAATGTTCAATAACCCTCTGGAGTCGGCATTCCCGCCACCGGGAATAGCTTACATCTAAATACATATTTATATTCTTGTGAGAGAAGCATAAATAAGCAGTGACATTTTTCAGCGTGAGTCAGAGCGCTCTGCTTTTTTCTGCCAATTCATGCGACCTGTCAATCATATGACATGGAAATTGCAGACATTCCTTTAGAGGACCCACAGCCAAGGAATATAGCAAAATGCCAACTTGGTCTCTATAAACAAAGATCGCTGCAAGTCTCATGAACATTCAATTTAGGAATGACTGACTCAGTAAAATGTTAATATTTGTTAAGCTTTAAATATAAAACCACATACAATTTCTAAAAACTGTAATGAGCAGTGTGTAGCCAACACCTCTGTTTATTCCGTTCAGAGCTCAAAAGTCTTGACTAGAATTGTTTAGAGGGTGTTTATATATCAGCACATTTGGAAATAGATTTTTGAAAAGTCAATATTTAATCAAAATATAGATTTATGACACTTACTGTTTTGACACTGTTGTTGAGTTTGTGCTGAACAAAAACATGTCTAAGACTTGATTTCAAATTATTTTAGACAGGTGTATTTTGTAAAAGTCAGGGCATGTCAGACTACATCAGAGTGTCTGAAAACCCCTCAGACTTCATCTATTTAATATGTGCATGGCATTGTCCATGGTAAAAACACAAAAAAATCTGCATGCTTACAAAATCTTTTCTTGTGTCTCGGATCTGTTTCAGAATTAAATGACAAAAGGTTACAGAAATGTATTTTGTGCCATATTTCATCTTGTAAATGCTGGATAAATATTATGCCATTTCCTCTATTCTTTGGCACAATATTGTTTTGTTTTAATGTTTATTTATGACTTAAAGGCTTCATCCCACTCCGGCTGCTGGAATGTTGTTTTCTCCCCAAATAAGAGATTGTTAAAATCCATGGAACTGAGAACTGCAGAATTTCAGTGGTATTGGCAGAGAGTACCACATTTCTGCTACCGTGATACCCAACGACTGCAGCACTGCAATGAAGCGATGGTTAAATTCTCATTTCGGTCACAGCATCACTTTAATTTCTCCACTGGTATAACACTGAACTATAATCTACATCAGAAGCACCAGAATGTGGGCATTAATATTAATACTGGGCACATTTGTCACACCCGCTAGTCTGTAATCACAATGTTTGCTTAATTTGTCATTTCAAAATTAATCATAGGCATGTTTAAGCACTTCTCTGGATGTGTATTCATAATTTGCTCACAGTTTTAGTGCAGCTCAACACTGAGCTGCTGCTTACCATCATAACTGTGACTAATCGCTGCTTGGCTGAAGAAACATGTAAAGGGAACCCATTTGAAAAAAATTAAACCATGAATTTGGAGGAACAGGTATAGATAGGCAATACATTAACATTATTGTGGCACATTACAGCAAGTATGCTTTTCTATGCTGTAGTTTTGGAGTCGTTAGCACTTCTAGAACATGGCTTTGATCATGAAAATGCACAGATTCAGACCAAAGTCAGAGTAACTACATAAACTGTAAAATGCTTTGATGGAGCATTTTGTCTATCCATCAATTATCTTCCGGTTAATCCTGATCAGGGTCATTCTGTCCATCAGAAAAGTAGAACATTATACATTTTATAATATACTGCTAATCACAATTTAGAGTGGATATCAGTCAGTACCAGTTATAAAAAAAAAACAAAAACAAAAAAAACCTTTTGATACTGCAAGTGTGTCTGGTTTTAACCCGAAATGTGCTGGATGTGAATAAACTTATCGACAGTAATTGACTGATCACCTGAGGTCTATACAACAGGTACATGATACTTGATACCAAATCTATACTCTTGATTATAAATTTTAAAAAGACTCATTGCCTTTAACAGTAAATGTTTATTTGAAAACATTTCCACATATTTACAGCTTAAACTCTAACAGCTTTTACATTTAATTTTTATTTGTAGAACTCTTCAGTTGTCAGGGAAAATAGTGTTAAATTATAGTACTGCTAACTTTTTAAAGACTTTTTTTAGATTTTGAGTCAGTGTATAGGGCTGACTGACAAATTTGAGCATCAAAAAGTTGATATTTCTGATACTCTAAATCTAATTAAATGTTTTTATTTATTTTTTTTATTTGTTCACGTGTATATATGGCTTTCTGAATTTGAGTGATATTTAGAGCCTCACTGAGAATGCCACAATTATTACATTTTAATTGAATTACCTGCTATATAACTAATTACAATTAACAATGCTAATTAACAAGTACAAGCCTAAAGTGGTCAAATAAACTGATCTGCTATCCTGCTTCCTGTCAATACCCAGACATTCTAAATTGAACAGACAGCTCAAGCTTATATAATCAAACACTGTTCATGTTGCCCAACAAAACATATCGAGTGCAAGTGAAAATACTCTGTGTTCAAATTGTCATTCTGACCCATATTAAACTTTTTATTCTTTCACTTCAAGAGTAATTAAATGTTAACAATAATTAAATGTGGACACAACATGGAGACAAAATCTAGTTAATACTGATGGGGAGACTTTACCTGCAGTAGACCTCGAATGAATCCCAGGAACCTGTCAGGATTGCTCGTGTGAAGAGAAATTGATATGATTTAGGGAAAACTGATGTATTGATCACTGTCAGATGCATTTCAGAGATTTTTCACAATGGCAACCTTTGTGCATGTGTATCAGTTACTGCACAACACTATAAGCAGAACTTTACTTGGAGAACAATAAGTTTACATTTTCATTTTCAATATGTAGTCTGCATTTTATACTAAGTATATCACGCTGGGGCACATTTATCAGGACTTATGTCAAATGTGAATGCATGCGTCCTTGTAAAATGCTGTTTAATGGCTGCAAGCTTGAATGAGACAATGAGAAGTCAGACATTACTCATAATGGTATTGGTAATGGATGGGGATTGGAGTGCTGACACTGCCACAGTAATAATTTGTACCAGCTGATGTTGAAATGCTTAAACAAACATCTCTCTCTTCCCCCCCTCACTCGAGCCTGATAGGACTAGAGGTTAAGTGGTCTAGAGGACTGCGCTAGTGTTGTTCTTTATAAGAGAGGCTCAGGGCACCGGCACTGCTCTCTCTCCTCCCACCACCAAATCACGCTAAATGCCAATCAGATAACATACGCAACGGCTAACACCATCTTTCTCACTCACATGCATTCCCTCTTTCTCCAAAGGAGGAGTTCAGGGAAAGGATGGACAGACAGAAGGAAGGAGAAGCCTGGTTAGGATGTGAAAAGGAAGAGTGACATTTAAAACTGCAATAAGCTGTATGCAAAAGCCTTAAAGCCAATCACTGCCAACTTGCAACAAGAAGCCAAAGTTTCTGTTCCGCTGGCGTGCTACCTCCAGCCATCTGGAAGCCAACTCTGAGCAAACTCTGAGCTAAGAGTTGACACATTGCAGCAAAATACCTCACAGATGAATAAATCTAAATCAATATAAACAGCATTGAGTCAGTAAAAAACAATCTGGTGAAGCCATTAAGGACAGGAATGTCCTAATCTATCTGCCAACCACTAATCACACGAGTTAGGTCTACACTAAATGGACAAAATACTGAAGTGGTGTCCATCATTGCTGTCAGACAGCTCATTTACAGACCATCAACTGATTATGCAGATTGTTCATTATATTGTGTTGGAATTTCATGATGAATTGACTGAATAGAAGTGGTTGAGAATCTCTTAATATTAACCTACATTAAAAGTTAAAGTAGGAAACTGCCAGTGAATATATTTGTTATTAACATTTTTTAAAATATTGTAAATATTACAATTAATGTTTGCCAGATGATAGCTTATATTTCTACAAATAATTATTTAAAATAATTGCATTTAATAAAAAATAAGATTACATTTTTATTTTCAAAAAATAAAGAAATTTAAAATAAAAATACAGCTGCATATATTTAAAATCCAATATCTCCTGGAGGAAGTTAGAAATAAACAGTATATTTCAATGTGAACACACAGACAAGGTAGAGATATAATTTTACAAAACAGATTGTTGGAACTAGGGTTGAGCGTTGTCTATCTGAGTGACATGTCTACATGAAGACATTGTGACGAACAAAAACATCAGTACATTTTTTTTGCATATTTGTGCTCTTTCACAGTTTATTTTCTGTACTCACTGGATTTTTGTTAAAAAAGAAAAATGGTCAGTAAAAAAGGTACAACATGTGGCAACCTGCAGAAACCTGTCAGAAATGTTGCAAAAATGTAAAATAAATAAAATAATGCTAAAAATGAGGTTTAACCAAATGTTCATTGTGTCTTTTCGTTGTTTTCGATATGTAATCCATTATTTGCTGAAAACTTTGTTTTTGGGTGAAGTAATATATAGGATGTGATGCCAGTTTACAGGCTAGTCTGCGCTGTGGCTGTGGTGTTACTTCTCCGAAAAGTATTCTTCACTCTTAGATTAGAGGAAAAGACTAGTTGGCATTAAAATACAAGTGTGTGTGTAACCAGCTATACATTTTTGAAGATGAGGCAGCTTAACATATCCCATAATAAGCAAGAAAAGTGACATCATCAAGTGCCAGAACATCTTATTTTTCTGAAGACAGGGGGGCGGTGGGAGGGTAACAGGGTCAGGTCAGCTGGGGGTGGCATCACAATGCTGGGGAAAGACTGTGATGTCTGTTTTCCATCAACAATGGAATCATCTATTGGCCTAAGCCTAATAGGGATCTGAGAGTGTTTTATTGCTTAGGTACCAAATGCAAACACACACACACACACACACACACAGACGTGTCATTCTAGAATGTTTTCAGTCATTTGACAGTACATAATCTAGCATAAATCATGGCATTAGCATTATATATATATATATATATATATATATATATATATATATATATATATATATATATATATATATATATATAATTCTGCCATTTCCTCCAGAATACAAGTGAGAATGAACATTTATTTACATATACTTAATGATCGGAGATATTCCAGAAACTGAATGTGGAGAAAAGCTGACTCAGAACTGCATTACCCAGTGTGAGCTCAGAAATAATGCACCATCTCTGGGAATGCTCTAATCACAAACACGCATATTTGGATATACTAGTTCAATTCTACAGGAAACAAGCATTTCCATTACTTATACACTCTGGATCACCAAAACATCCAGAGAACAGTCATCTAGAACATCTAAGATCACTGAGGATGCTCACAGCACAATTTTGGAAAAAATTGTTAGAAGGTTTATTTGCATATTGCTGCCATCAGCAAAGGCCAAATCCTGCAATAACCATCAATAAACAATATACAGAGAGTAGTAACATAGAAGGTGATCGCACAAGTGAGAAAGAAACGCTACCGCTTTATAATAGAATCTAAAACATCCTATTCTGTGAAATACAGTTTCAGCTAAAGCCACCACATTTTCACTACGTCAAAACTGCCTTCCTCATATCACCAAGCTATTCAACTGAAACTAAAATACCAGAAACCTGAAACTAACCAAGCTAGTCCTTCCTTAAAAAAGGGTTTCAAGAAGAGTTTTCAGCTACATCAGGGTAAACAGGACACCAACACAGAACAAAACAATCATTTTATCATCTAAACTTAGAAAATAAAGGAACATAAAACGTCCTGATTAAGGTCGTGTATTGAAGGACTTGTTCATATGATGCTCATCATGGGTTACAACTGAATATACAGGGATATACGGCAATAACAAACAAGGTGATACTTGTAATGTAAATAAAATCACAGGTAACCTTCTGTAAAAGATAAAATTACACAAGGACCTCCTGTAAATGTTATCCAATCGGAAGAGGGCTTATGACAGTGTTCCTAAAATGGGAATGCAACCATAAGACCTCTTACATTTACAATTTCGTCTTTTACAGGAGGTTCCCTGTTATTTAATTTACATGCGGATGCACCATAATTTGTGCACACCATTTGTGCCCCCCCCCGCGAAAAAATACTAGATTTTTAGAATTATTTTTTCATAAATGTATCAATAAGAGTTGGAAAACTGTTTACATCAGCTACTACATGCATTACACTGGCATATTGTTGTACTCTTCTCCAGCATCCAATGAGTTGCCTATGAGTGTTCGCTTATGGCTCCAAAAGCAGTCAGTTAGTTCTAACCTTTATCTCTAGTTTCATCTACCTGTCTGTCTAAGGGTCATCTGTCTCTCAGCAAATTACACATCACATTTTCACGTGTATGTTTATTGTCAACTATTAGTTCATTTTAAATTGGGAACCAGGTTGACAGGGGCTTAAATGACTTTAAAAAATAGTCTGACATTGTAGCGATATGCTTGAAAGCTGAAAACTGGTGCTATTCCTCTTTAAGGCAGAGCACAACTGTGAACTACAAAGCAGCAATGAGAAGCCCTCGGTGAGAGCATGCGTGTGGCTGAGTGTGAGAGAGACAGCTGGGCTCGCTTCTCTGTACTGATCAAAGACATGACCGCATTCCTACCGACAGGATAATTAGCCAGTTCTAACCCTTATCTCCAATTTTATCTATCTGTCTCTCTATGGGTCATCCGTCTCTCTCTTTCTCTGAGCAAATGGTGCCATATCAGATTATTCACGTGTGTATGCTTGTGGGAGGTTTGTATCTAGATTTACCCCATTGCTGTCCTTTCGCCTGGTCAAGGTAACGTGGCAGTCATTTACTTTGTTAGCATTTGTGAGCCTTTAGAGGGTCTATATCAGACAAATCTTTTCTTCTGTTCAAATGTTAATACTGTTAAAGTTTGTAAACACTCTCACTCTTGTTCATGCATGAAACTTAAGATGCAATATTGTACCACCCAATTAGCCCATCCCCTCCTCTAGGACTCTCCCCATTACTTCTGCACCGTCACCCTCTAAGAGGGTGAAGACATCCACAAGCCTCCTCTGATGTGTGTGATGCGGCCACCGCCTCTTTTCGAACTACCGCTGATACACCGTCACTGGGGAGCCAACACACTCGGAGGAAAGCGCAGGATTCCCAGCTCTGAATGGACCAATCAGTAGACGCCTGAGACAGCAGACATTACAATGCGAGAGTGATAGGGAGAGAGAGCGCCATATACCTGCTCAGACAGAGCACTGCCAATTTTTGCTCTCTTGGGCCCCGGCTGTTGATGGCAAACAGCATTCCCGGGATTCAAACTCGCAATCCTCTGGTCATAGTGTTAATGTCTTAGCCTGCTGAGCCACTCGGGGCCCCCAACTTCATTGTTTTTATACTGTAACAATAACCTCTTCAGCCTACAGCAGATTAGCCACGCCCATTCATGCTGACGTTATAAGGAGTGTGTCAGCTCAGACTGTGGGTGAGACATAATATGGAGAGTCAATTAGAGAAAAAAAACAGCATAGACAAGAACATTTGTTTACTTATAAAGGATCGAGATCGAGAGTTTTTTTTGTTGAGTACAAAAACTCACAAAAACTTCAAAAGTACACATGTGGATACACATGGAATAGGAATGTAAATGTACATAACAGGAATATGTGCCCTTAAATTGTATCTGAAAGTATCACATGGCACTCAATTACGTCCTTGAAACTGAGACCCTTCCAAAGCTATTAAATAAAACATTACATGACCAAACCAGAAAATTGAACATCAACAAATTTTTTTATTGTTGCCATTTTATTCAATTTCAGCATCTAATAATAGTGAGATGATGATGTCTTTTGTCAAGACCAATAAAGTACCAGATGCCAGCTGGCATATGCGATCAACACTGGTTATGGTCATCTTTGATAGTTCCTGAAAGGTACTGTGAGTAAAGCAGCACCCACAGAAGAGGTAAAACAGAAGTGACGTAACCTGTTTTACAGCATATAGAAGTTGCTTTGTTCATAACTCCCATTTAAGAAAAATTAATGCTGCTTTTAACATCAATTACTTCATTATTGGAACAAAGAAGTGCGTCAGGCCATTCTCATTAAGAGGCTCAAACCAGCCTAGATTCTTTCTCCGCCATACTTTCCTATTCCACTTCCTTTTTGCTCTTTACTTTCACCTAATTGCTCTTCACTATGGGCTCTGGCCGTCATTCTCTCTTCCAAAGTCCCTCATTAAGGTAACCACCTCTACAGCCTGTTCAGTTTTATAACCTCTAAAAGCTTCTTTAACTGTGAAACTCCTCTGTGCATAACTCTATGTGGCAGTGGAACAGTCCTGCTCCCCTGTTCGGTCTCGTATGGTTCTTACCAGCTTGAGATCAAAGTCCATTAAACATCTGGTGAAGCAGGAATAGCCATTGCTCAGCCAGGTGTCTCTGTTTCACTCTGTCTCTGTCTCCACTGGCTGAGGTGTGGGTTTATCTGCCTTTACGTCTCAGAAGAGCGTGTTGGTCCAGTCAGGAAACTGAAAGCAGAGCAGAAAGACAAAAAGGGGAATTCTCATTAGGCTCTGAGTGAGATAAACACCAGAAGCTTGTGTTTGGGGACACGTTATTTAGTATTCAATAAGTTAACACGGTGGGCACAGAGGCAATCAAACCAAGCAACTGAAACAGTGGATTATTTTCCTCCCCTTTTTAATTTGATTCAAGTTTCTTGCCAGTTTATAGATAAGCAACTCTTGGTAAGATACTTTAAAGTCATCTGGTGACTTGAGTGAATTATCTGACTGGGTCTGATGACTCCAATCACTTCCACTGAGATGATGATGTGAAACTTTTTAATTTAATGTTTAATTCTGGAAGTCACGGCACCACTTAAGTTAACCTTTTATCATTTTTTTATGCTGTACCACTACCAGCAGACTCTGTCCCTTCAAGTCCCCCGTAGTGATTCTTGAGCTGGAATATTAAAAAGCAAAGTTGTCAAAAGTGTTCACATTCATTACTCAGGTAGAAGTATAGATATTAGGGTTTAAAAAGACTTTTATAGAAGCTGAAGTATCAACTTAAGCTTTTTACTCAAGTAAAAGTACAAAAGTACTGGTTTTAAAACTACTTAAAGTTTAAAAGTAAAAGTAATGTAAGGAAAACAAATGCCAACACTTAGAAAAAGTGTTTTTTCTAAAAGCCATAATGGCTATAATGTTATATTAAAATGGTAATGTTGAATTTTTTGGGATGTACTGACTACCTGTTTCAGCTGCATATATTTCATATATTAGCGACCATATATGTGTAGTACTGAGCTTACTGGAGAGTGATGAGACACGTGACGTGCAGGTGTGATGGATGGCTTACCAATAAGGTATCAGAATGATATATGTTTATATTTATCATCCAACCACAGTCACATTCACTCTTTCTGGATGCCGCAGTTTATCTGGAGAGGATGTTTTTTAAATGATGACAAACCAAAATGAAATACGTAGAAATAACGAGGCTGTTTTTAAAATGTAAGGAGTAGAAAGTACCGATAATTACATGAAAATGTAAGTAAGTAGAAGTAAAAAGTCATCCAAAAATAA
>BRDA01002577.1:8177-23163 GCA_036984385.1 Crenuchus spilurus
CTGTCCCCAGACGTCTGTTGAGTGTTGTAAGAAGGGGGGATGCCACACAGTGGTAAAAATGGCCTTGTCCCAACTTTTTTGGGATTTGTTGATGCAATGAAAATTTTTTTTCCTTCAAATGATACATTCTCTCAGTTTAAACTTTTGATCTGTGATTTGTGTTCTATTCTGAATAAAATATTAGATGTTGGCACCTCCACATCATTACATTCAGTTTTTATTCACAATTTGTTTAGTGTCCCAACATTTTTGGAATCCGGTTTTTGTGTGTGTGTGTGTATATATATATATATGTAGAGATGGAACGATCGATGGGCTATGTATCGGTCGATTTTTAATCAAAATATGCGATCGGCCGATATCTTTTGAAATTTAGCCGATCTCAAGATTTCTGTATTTCCAGCTAGCGTTTCATCAAGGAAGAGGAGCCCTCCGCGAACCACATCCTGTCAGGTCCCTGCAGTTCCTAGCTGAACCACTAGAGGGAAATACATACCCTTTTTTCGACAAACACTAAAACAGCAGGACTTGCGAGTGGCTAAAGAACCTGGTTACGGTGTTCAGCTGCATGTGCGGATATACATAATGTCGTCAGTCTGGCAGTTTTTTTACCTTGTGTGAAAAAAAACATATCCAAGGCAATTTGTTAAATTTGTAAAGTCGACGTCCCTCAAGGAGGAACCAAGACAAAGACATTTAATACTACTAATCTGATACGACACGAGTACACCACGCGGCTGAATACAGTGAGTATCAGCAAACAGCAGAGCTAGCATGGCGAACTAGCTTACTGTTTTTCGTTAATAATAATAATAATAATAATTCAAGATCTACATTGAATGGTTGCAGCTTTCGTTTTAAAACAAGGGTCTATGGTTAATAGGTGCACTTTGACTTTGATAATGTATTTTTTTCGTTTGATAATCATTAATGCAGGTTTAATGATTAGAATTGCAGTATTGTCTGTATCTGTATAATTTACAGGTTAAAGGTTTAATGATTTTAGTACTGACCTTTTAATTTACTTTAATTTAAATTTGATTTTAAAATAATTATACACTTAATGGTTGCAGTTTTTTCGTTGTAAAATAACCCAGGATCTGCATATAATGGCTGAAATTTTGCCGGTATTTATTTCATTTACTGTATTTTTCGTTTTAAATTTATTAATAATATAAATTTAATGACTGCAATATTGGCTGTATTTGTATGATTTAGGTCATTTACTGCTAATGTTTTTATAGATGTGATGTTCACATGATTTTGTTATTAACGGCAATAAACAGTTTCGACCATATTTTGTCTTGCTTGTGCCAACAACTGCTCCTAGATTTGCATATGGCATATAGCCCCGCCCTCGATGGCTATCGGCTATCGGCCGATCGCGCTGAAAAGGGATCGGAAATCGAAATCGGCCTCAAAAACGCCGATCGGTCCATCTCTATATATAAGGCCATCCACGCAGTATTTAAAGACATTTTGGTTCACTTAAGCGTATATAAGCCAGAGAATGCATATTACTCCCCGTCCAATAGGGTTAATCTGTATTTGGAAAAATGTCATCAAGCTTAAACTAATGGCCCATAACTGGAAGCTTGACTGATACAAAGGCCCATGGGCTCGTACACTGATTACACTGAGACTACAGTGATTATATTGATATAATGTACACATCAATCCACATTATGAAACTATGAAAGCCAGTGAAAATGTTACTAGGCTTGACACGATTCCACAATTTTGACTTTGACAATATGATACTCAATAACAAATTGATACTCTGATTATAAATTAAAAACAATTACCATTGTCTGCAACAACAAATTCATTTTTTATAGTTTAACTAATATCTGTTCTTCTTTAAATACTATCTCAGTAATCCATACAGAACTCTTCAGTTGTAAGCAAAATAGTCTTAAATTCATGCAACTTATTTGTATCACAAAAGTTCCTATTTGTCAAGAGTGAAACATTTGAATACTTTGGATTATTGCTACTCTTTTACGTTTTTCATTATAGCAGAACTTAATACATGTTTACCATTCCAATTGTGAGAGTTTACTGGGACTTGGAAAAGAAATATACAATATGATAGCAGGATGCATTTGTCATACGCTGCAGATAATCACACTAGCATCGACATTTGAAATATAGAAAAGTATTTAATCGCTGTATTAAAAATCATTATATGCTAACATGGTGACAGCCAAGTTTACATGGTCCAGTATCACAGCAACAAAGACGAGTCCATAGAAAGCAAGGCTGCAGGAGATCCTCACTGTGGACAACTAAGGTTTCTTTAACTGTACACTCAGAATCCTCAGAGTAGTTTAAATACAACTAAATTAACCAATTTAGCCAAGACTGAGGTGATCCAATTTGAGAAACTGTCAAAAATGAAAGACCTAAGCATAGATGTGTCATCAGATGCCTTCATATTGCCTTTCCAGTTTCACATAATGAGAAAACTATTATGAATGTCACTGGTTTACTTGCTTCTGGTTTTAGTTTCCTTTTCTGTGTGACTTTGATGCTTTTCCAGAAAATTACAATTGTGTAAAAGTTCATTTGTGCTCACAATAACTCAAAAAGAGAAACTATCATATACAAGTATGAGGCAAAAATGGTCTGCATTGTTGAATTAAAACTTCTGTTTGCAGCAATGTCTCATCAACACTTACTAGGTGGCTGTCTCCACAGTTCAAGCTTGAACAGCAGTTACATGTTACGAAAATCCATTTATGACTGCAGTGCAAGAAAAAATGGCTGCTCCACATGGGTGTGCCTGGTGCCGAAATCTATTGGAGACTGTGAGCATAGTATGGAGAAAGTATTTTGTCTGGACAAGTGTGTATGAATGGAGAAGTTCAAGGAAGGCTGCACAAGTGTCAGCTGTAGAAAGGGAGCCAAATACCCATCCACAACTAATGACATTGAGCATTCCTGTGTAATGTTCACCGAAGATCTGAAGCCAACAATTCAAACATGTATTGCTGCATGCCCACACTACTGACAATCCCCAAAAACTTGGGTTTTGAGGTATTACAGCATATCACATCAGACCTGCTTGGTCCCCTGAAAGAAGGCATAACAGGACGGACACTCATGTCTGACGAATAGGTGAAAACAGCAGTGCATGTTTTAATGAAGGAATAGAAAAGATTACTGGCAGACATTGATTGAAAAGAAGAAAAAAACAATGCATTTGTATTTTCTGAAAAAGAAGTAAAATAAATTCTACAGTCAGATGTGGATTATTTTTGACTCGTCCTCGTATTTAATATTGTTACATATAAAAAGTGAAATATTTTTCACTCGAGACTAAGGCGCTGTCACTATGATCTGAGGATTGCGAGTTTGAATCCCGATCATGCTATTTGTCATTGGCAGCCGAGCCTGAGAGAGCAAAACTGGCTCTCTCCGGGCAGTTAAGATGGCACTCACTCCCCAGCACTACTAAGTAATGTTGGTAGGCTCAAGCATCTGCCAGGCGTTCCATCAGAACTGGGGATCCTGCGCTTTCCTCTGAGCTCATTGGCTGCCAGGCAGCGACAGCAGTTCAAAAAGAGCAGGAGCCTGACTTCACATGCATCAGAGGAGGCCTGTGTTAGTCTGCATCCTCCTAGAGTCAGAGACATTATAAGTGATGGGGAGAGTCAACCAATGGTCAGATTGGCTATCAAAAACATTGGGGAGAAAATCGGCCAATTATTCTTTTTAAGTGAAATATTTGGGTTCAAAGTTGACTGAATAACATCTTATTCAAACTAAGAATATATATATCGCTGTTATATAGATAGATAGATAGATAGATAGATAGATAGATAGATAGAGAGAGAGAGAGAGAGAGAGAGAGAGAGAAGTTTTGAAATATGTATGAATGAGAAATTTTCATAATTATGAACTTTATCCCGTAACACTCCGTTTTTGTGATACAGAAGATAAGTCTGGATAACTAAGAAAGGTGTACAGTGAGATAAGGTGTGAGGGTTTGGGATCAGTTATGTTATTAAACACTTTCAGATCAGAGAGAAATTTGCTAGAATTTTCTATCTGACAGGCTGTGGTGTCGTCACGCAGCTCGCCAGCCCACATTAGCTTAGCGCAGTGAGCTAGCCGAGCCTTAGCGCCGTATTAACGCAGGAGCACGCGCGTGCTAGCATAGTGCTAACCGTCCATTCACTTTTGATAGGATGAAGGCAAGTTCACCAGAAATATAACCAGCTAGGGCTTATTTTACAATACAAACGACTGAAAATACAACCAGGAGGGCTAATTTAGCCATGCGGACAAGATAAGATATCCTAGCTACATTTTGTAAAACACAGGTCTCATATTCTTCTAGCAGTCTCTTCACTGAAACATAATGAACAGATACGGGCCCGTAGCACGTAATAACGTTAGTAGACACATAAACATAGCTAACTAGGTGATACTAGCTGCTCATGTGCACAAGTAAACGAGCACTTATTCTATAGGCCTCAATCTTAGCCCAGTTAGCCGGCTAGCCTACTCTTCATTCACAACTATTGTCGTTTATATCACAAAAGTGTAAAAGTAAGACTGACTACTTACGGCGTACATCTGTCGCTGTATTCATTCGCTATGGTCTCTATTCCGCCGGCTCTGGCCACAGCAACGTAACAGCTCTGAAATCCCACATCAAATCCCACCACAGACATTTTCAGTATATAAAAAATATGTAGACCAAGTTCAAATCCAGGTACGTCTCAAGTGTCTTCTTCTTAAAAATATCGACGGGCTCAAAGAAACGTGAAAACAGTTCCTAAAAGGGTATAAAAGTCTGAGAATCGGTTCTAGCTCCAGTTACAGCTCCGCACCGCTCCATTGACCGCAGATCACACTACAGTCAGCTCACCGGTCGCTGCAAAGCGAAGTCTCACCGAGCTCACGCCGAATTTCACACATACTCTCGCGAGATGTCGGTGCTTCTAGATTGCTCTCGAGCTTTCCTCGAGGCTCAGTGACGGCAGCGGCCAATAAGAGCGAGGCGCGTTCGTTACGTCACACAACAACAAAAAACTCCTGAAGTTTCGAGAGAAGACATTTTCGAGAAATGTTTCCTGAAGTTTCATGAACATAATAAATAATGCTTAAAAATATTACAGTTTATGATAGTTATAAATGTCTCATGAAAACTATAATTGTGTATATAATATACAATATACAGTAACTATAACTACATAAATAAAACTATAGTGTGTGTGTGTGTGTGTGTGTGTGTGTGTGTGTGTGTGTGTGTGTGTGTGTGTGTGTGTGCATGCGTCTGTGTGTGTGTGTGTGTGTGTGTGTGTACAAAAAACTTTATTCTTGTATTACCTCTCTAACAGATAGATACAACATTATTGATATTGCGTAGTAGAGAATACAGAGCAACACAATGCAGTTTAGCATCCACTAGAAGTGAAGCAATAGTGCACACACACAGACAAGACACCAAAGTACCAAAAAAAAGGAACACAATATAGCATATTCTTATTTGGGAGGTTTAATGTATGCTTAATAACAGTCTTATAATTTCTAGCAACCGTCTGCTAAAGAGGACAGTAATTTTCACACCATTTGCTATTTAGCACAACAAGGCCAAATCATGATGTAATTAACAGAAAAATGCAGCTTTAATGTGTAAAACTGAATTCCCTTATCTGATGGCCTAAATCAACATGCATACAGTAATATTGATCAAATAATTATTAGTTTCTGAAAAAGTGTTAACACTAAGAACTGAATAAGATCTAAGAGGATTTTAGTGGGAAGTTTTATTAAAATGTACAAGTTACACAATTTCCAGATGCAGCTGATCAGTCAACAATATGTTTATAAAGTTTGATTCTTAAGATTTGCCCTGGTGTTACAGAGCTAATGTACCTAACAATGTTAAATTATATATTCTAACAAAATCATCACAAACATGCCTTGCTGTAAGCCTAACTGCAATAATGAATGAATGTTACAGTTATATAGCACCTTTCTAGACACCCAAAGATGCTTTACAATCAACACACTCCATTTACACACATTCAACCACACAAAGACGAGAAGCAGCAGCCAGTCGCGCACAGAGTACTTTCAACCGGACGCGACCGTCCACCTGGAGGACTGCATCGAGCACAAGGGAGATCACCCAGGACAGGGTGCCAACCATATCTGGGCACACATACATACATACATTCATACACAGACATACACATTCATACACACACCAGGTAATTATTTAGAGTAGCCAAATCACCTTATCTCCATGTTTTTGGACTGTTGCAGGAAACCGCACTCCCCGGAGGAAACCCACGCAGACACAGGGAGAACATGGAAACTCTGCTCAGATGTGGACTTGAACCCAAGACCTCAGCGCTGAGAGGCGAACGTGCTAACCACTAAGCCACCATGCCACCCAATCCTCCATTGTCATGCACCACAGCAACAGCAGGCAACAGTTTAACTCGCACAGTTTTTAGGGATACAGATTAATTCTATGAAAGCTTATTGCAATATGTTTGAACATGAATAGTGGGACAGACATGGCCTAAATATTAGGGGCTGCTTTTCACCGATTCATTTCTTCTTAACTTTCGGGACTCTTGAGTGAGGCACTTCACTCTCAACTGCTCCCTGGGAGCTGCAGGCATGTGTGCTCACTGCCCCCTAATGTATGTGCTCACTAGTGTGTGTTCACTGCATGGATGGGATAAAGGCAGAGGTCAAATTCTTATGTGAAGATTTTGGTAAAAGAGTTGGTTCTTCTTTCTGAACACACTGACAATTTCATATGATCACAACAATAGCAGAATATGGTCGAAACATAGAGAACAGTGATACAAAAAAGTGATAAAATACACGTTCACTAACCAAAGCTAAGGCTTCCCTTGAAAATAAATGGTGACAGTCATAAATGGTGTGGGTGGAAATACTAAGATGGGAGCATGACTATGTCCCTTTATTGTGCACTATTACATTATTTGATGATAGTTTGCTTTAAATTTGGCAGTAAAACACAATAAATGTTTTTAATTTTTATGCTCGAAAGATTGAGTTTTATTCATATTTTTGTGATTTAAAAAAGCCGACCAAGATGAATAATCTCAGAACTTTCTCAATCTCTAATGTGACCCATTATCTGTACAATTCCATTGAACAACAGATTGAACTCATACAGAGCGGAAAATGTATAAATAAAATAATGTGGTTGCATAAATATGGACACCCTTTTGTAATTGGGGGTGTGGCTGTGTTCAGAATTAACTAATCACATTTAATATCATATTAAATAATAGTTAATACACAACTGCCATCAGCTGTTCTAGTAGATTTTCCTGATATTTACTCAGATAACTTACAGCAAAAGCCACACAGAGCTTATAAAGCATCAAAGGGAGCTATAGAAAACCTATGAGATCATCTGAGTCACTGTGCAGAGGCTCGTAACTCTGTACCCCAGAACCTCAATGACCTGAGGGCCCTTCAAGAAGAGTGGGATGCCATGTCTCAGCACACAATAAGTCGACTTGTGAACAGCATGTTGAGCTGTAATTGATGCTCAAGAACACATAACACGTTACTGAGACATTGATATTGTTTGTTTGGGTTTATTCACCATTGTTGTTGGCTTTTGTTTCAGTAAATAGTTTGAGAGGAAATCATCACTGCATGCTTCAACTTAAATGCCCAACTTTCATGATATAACATCACTGTAGCGTTAACCTTTATGTTTTCCGTAAATGTCACCCGAAAGCCAAATATCCCTCACTTTTTGTGAGTAGTGTAAAACAATTTTCTTTACTAAAGAACCCTTAAAGAACTGCCTTGTTTAGAGTGTATGTGAGAGACGTGTATTATTTACTGTGTTTAGTAGTTCACCTCCTGGCCGGCAGGGGGCGCGTTAAGTTACATTAAATCCGAAGAAAAAGACTGGAGTCGATCTGAAGCAGCATGGCGACGCCTATGCACAGATTAATTGCCCGCAGACAGGCGTAAGTTGTTTTATATGTTACAAAAGCTGAGAATGTGTCTGTATATGTGTGATCGCTTTATGAAACAGGCGTGTTTTCTCTTCTCAAGCTCGTAGGCGCTGAAATCAACATCAGCATTCTGTGCGGTGTGTCAACTGGTTAATAACGTCAACGTCCTCTTACTTTGTGTAAAATCATATCAAATCTCTTATAGTTCACAACGTTTTCTCTCTCAGACCGCTTCTTACCGCTGTTCGTCCAGTTTTTCTGAGCTCTGCTCTGTTATGTTTACGGAAACAGCTTCATATTCTGCAGCCACGTGACGCAGCTGTGGTTAATATCAATGTTAATAACCTTGTTCCCATCTTTTAACTTATTTACTTTCATATTTGATCATGTTTTGAGATTACAGCCATTGGTTCTGATCCCAGTTTGTCTGCGCCTGAATACAATGGGCTTTTTTGGTGTCAAAATAAATGACAATAAAGTAAATAAAAATATACCTTATATAACATTGTAATGACATTACACAAGCAAACGGCTCATAAATGTATGTCCAATGTGGCCTATGTACAGAATGCAGTACATACACAGTCATATAATATTATGACCTATGAGGTCAGCCCAGGTTGTCACGTGACTTTGCTGCGTGTATAAATAAGTGATCACACTAGTCAGTTGTAGCAGAGTACAAAACCGTCATCGTGGGCAAAGGATGTGATCTTATGTCCGAAAGAGCATGCTAATAGGATACCGGGTGAACTGTGGTAGCATCTCTAGAACTTCTTGTAATGTTCTAGAGCTGCTGTAATGAAGGTACTGAGAATGGACTTCTTTTACATTGAGTACACCTCAACAGCATAACGGTGGTGACCCCATGGAGCATTCACGCGAGGAACAATGACTCTGTCAAGGAGTCAACATGTCACAGTGGACCACTTCACCTCTATAATGAACACAAGAGCAAAGAGGAGATCATCACTGAGCAAACACATTTACATCTGGGCCTGTGAAGCAGACACATGGTTACGGTGCTCCTAATATTCCGATATGACTGTCTATACAGTATGTACGTATATGAGAAATGAGCTGCATCCACTTAGGTGATGTGATGGCAGCCAGTCTGCATCAAACTCTCACCACACATTAGCTATTAGACAGGCGATGAGAGGCTAAGCCAGTTTTTGAAGATGGAGATGATTGTGGGACATTTAACCATGTCATCCAAAAGACAGAGTAATTTATGTAGAGACCTCATCACTGCACTGGGATCCACACAGGAATAGCACCTCATGTTCCCACCAACACCAGTTCAAGCAGAAATAAACATAAAATAAAAATTAAACCAAAAAATCCTTGTTGTATTGGTGCAGGTGCTATATCTGCAGTTGTCATTAACATTATGTGTAACATACATCTGGGCAGCATAGGAACATTGGAATAACCGGCAGACTGAGCATATCTGATCCTCTGGTATTATACACCATAGCGCTGTTTGAGCTGGAATAGTTGTGCCAGGAGAGATACTGTCATTTGAGTGATGACTGACTGATTTTAATCTAGTACAAATCTGCAATGTTCATAGTTTTCATGCTTAAATCTGACAGTGTTCACTTTAATATTTGACCATAATGTTGTCCTTTGAATGCAGGGAGGCGAATAAACAGCATGTTCGCTGCCAGAAGTGCCTGGAGTATGGACACTGGTCCTATGAGTGTACTGGTAAAAGAAAGTATCTTTACAGACCGTCACGGACCACAGAGATGAAGAAAAAGCTTAAAGAATTGGACGATAAAGGCCCCAATGTTGCAGGGTATGTGCTTTTTTTTTTTTTATAAAGGCCAGAGTTTTTTTAATATTCACTTTAAACATACAATGAGCAGAGGATAAACTTAAAAGAGTTGTTAATTTTGTTCACTTACACCACACTCATCTGTGCACCAATGTTTTTTCAGCATTTGATCCAGTTGAATCCTTGTGGTGGCTACAAAGCTGCTGGTTTACATTCAGAAAAGAAAATGTTGCATTTCTGACCTCCAGTGGATGTTATTTAGTCTAACATAGCTCTACCGATTGGTAGAGAGGACACAATCACACTGTGTTAAGTTCAGCATATTCTTCAGTAAGATATACTGACTCAAATGTGCTCTACCAAATGGTTGAGCAGAATGTTTCAGGCTTCATAAGTTGTCGAGAAATGTATTGGTCTGCATCCATCAGCAAAAATGATTTTATTCCTTTTTCCAAAAAGACACAACCAGAAGCCACTTTTTTGTTAAACAATTGTCTTTCACATATTATTGACTTAAGAAAGTGGGATCTGATGTTGACTGTCAGTAAATAACATTCAAGAGAACAGAGCCATCTACTGGCCTTTTGATGGAATTACATTGAAGCGTAAAATACTCATTCCAGTTCAGTTAAAGGGACATATTATGCAAAACTCACTTTTTGCGTGTTTTTGTATTTCCACTTGGGTCTATAAACACTCCAAGCATGAAAAAAAACATCCATGTGTGTTCTGTGAGTCAGCACTTCTATGAGCTGTGTGATTGTTTCCTTATTATGATGTCACAATAATAAAATTGGCATAGAACCACTCTGGCACCACCCCTCACCTGTCAACCCCCACCAGCGCCCCACTCACTAGATAAGTTGAAAATTCATCATTTTGGTTTGATGGTTTTACAAGGACTGTGCATCGATGCCGAGCGCTATGGCTACAGGCAAGTCACACATGAAGGGTTGTGTTGTTGGCTGCAAAATGTGTGTGTGTGTGTGTGTGTGTGTGTGTGTGTGTGTGTGTGTGTGTGAAAGAGAGAGAGTGAGTGTGAGTGAGTTAAAAAGCTAAATATCAAGTGTTAGAAAAAAGGCTCAGTATAGAACATATACGTTTGGATAGTGCCTCTGTGTTCTGTCATTTTCATGTGTGGTAAACCCTTAGCTTAACTGTTTAATGGCCAGCAACAGCTTATTTGCATAAATAACTGAAGCTGGGAAGAATAGAGCTGGTGATATCTCTGAGTGATTCTGTGTAAAGAGCTTCATGAACTTTTGTTGATGACATAAAATGAATTTCTGGTGTCACACCTGAACCCTAACCCCTGATTTCTGTCTTTAGACATGGCACGGTATCACTAAGTGAAAAGAAGACAAAGAAAAAAAGGTACTACAGCATGTTTTATGTCATTTTCTTTTGTGCCCAAACAATGTCTGTTCAACACAAAAGTGTGTTACTGCCAAGTTAATTACAGTGTTATTACTTGTACATAATGGCATATAAATAGTCTTGGAGCGAGACACTGGCACGGTGTCTTAATACCTGCTGTACAAGGTGTGATGACAGCAATTTATGGCATATCACAGTGGATGAGATGACGCCAGTCACACTCGTGTGCACACTTTTTTGTGAACTGTGTTGTGTTGATTAGTAGAGGAGGTTAATGAGTACATACATGTATGCATTTATGCACACTTGGGACAATTCCACAGCTTTAGCCAAAGCTAGTACAAAATCCTCTTTTCCTTCTTTCCCTCTTTGTTTTCTATGCTCTGTGATTCTGAATGCCCTGCCATGTATGCGTTCATCATGTAAATACACTCACTGGCCACTTCATTAGGTACACATACCTCTATACTCATGATCCATTGTTAATCACCTTTCACTCAGTTCTTCAATGATCAGGTTTTATTATTATTGTTATTTCTAGTATTTTCCCATTTTCCCATTCCCAATGTAGTAGTGGCCAGTTAACACATCCCATCCGTTAGGACTCTCCCCATCACTTTGCAGTGTCCCTGACTCTAGGAAGGTGAAGACAAGCACAAGCCTCCTTTGATGTGTGTGATGATGCCGCTGCCTTTTTTCCACCATCACTTGGGAGCTAACGCGCTCGGAGGAAAGCGCAGCATCCCCAGCTCTGATGGACCAATCGGTTGACGCCTGAGGTAGTGACATTGTAGTGTGAAAGTGATGGGGATAGAGCGCCATCTACCTGCCCAACGAGAGCACGGACAATTTTTGCTTCCTCTGAGCCCCGGCTGTCGATGGCATACAGCTTGACTTTCGAACTCACGGATTCGAACTCGCGGTCCTCTGGTCATAGTGTCAGCATCTTAACCCGTGTTGTGCCGGTATGAACGGATCAGACGCAGACACAGCAGAACTGCTGCAGATGTTAAACACTGTGTCCACTCTGTTGGACACGCCTACCTTGTTGGCTCACCTTGTAGAGGTAAAGTCAGAGACAGTAGCTGCTCGTTTGTGTTGGTCCTCTAGTCCTTCACTGGTGGTCATAGGACACGGTTGTTTCTGTTTTCACTCAAGAAGCTGCAGCTCTGCTGTGTCTGAGCCACTCGGACCAGCACAACACACACTAACACACCACCACCACATCAGTGCTACTGAGAATGATCCACCACTCAGATGAAACCTGCTCTGTGGGGGGTCCTGTGAGCTGATGAAATGGACGATGACTGTAGATACACAGTGTGTGTAAATAATGTGTCCAGTGAGTGTATTCAGAAATATTCACTGATGGTATTCCTGCAGCTGGGAATTAGCTGCTCGTGTAAACGTGTGTAAACAGATTCAGCAGGTACAGAGAAACACGCTGACCTTAGTTTGTGGTAATGGACTGAGCGCTACAGAAGTGGCAGGTCTTGATTATTGTAAAATTCTAGCGTGTCCCTTTAAACCCGATTGCTGTTCTTTTAGGTCCAAGTCTTCTAGCGGTTCCAGCAGCAGCAGCGGTAGTGAATCCGAGAGCTCGTCTAGCGAATCTTCCTCGGACAGCAGCGTCTCGTCCAGCGACTCTTCCTCCTCCGAGGACGACGACAGCAGCAGCGACAGCGAGGACTCTTCCAGCTCTTCCTCTTCATCCTCCTCCAGTTCAGACTCGGACTCATCCAGCAGTAGCAGCTCCGACCAGGGCCCTCCCAAGAAAAGGAAAAAGAAGAAATAAAGGACTGTCCTTTCTGTGATTGTACTGGTGGAGGAAAGTTCCTGTTCAACATCTAATTCCCATCCACTCCTTGTCTCCTTTTGGGCACTGCTTGTGAACGTCAGACAGAACAGGTACGTGATAGACGGCACTGTTTTTGCTGCCGTTTGTCCAGTTTCAGTGGACGTCAGTGGCTAAAAAGGAGATGAAGACTGGACTGATAACCTGCAGTGAAGAAATACGTTGCGACTTATTTCTGTTGTTAATTTTTTGTTTTTTTTTCCCTCCCAAAAAACCATTTTTCCTGAATATATATTATTAACAGAGTAAAGGAGTGTTCTCATTTTCTTTTAACTTACTTATACTGTTCTCTCCGCAGGGGTGAAGTAGACTCTTTACGTAGCTTAACTTGTCCATTTCTGTTATTCCGGGATCATCTGGGAGGTTGTATTTATATATGAAATGACATCTAAAAAGAACTCGGTTGTACACATGACTGTGCGCGACAGGACGATGGACCTTGTGACATGGAGATGTTTTATCTAATGTGACCACCTCAAATAAACGGTGTTTTTTTTTTAGAAACGATGCTGTTTTGAACTTGTTTGGTTCAATAATGGATGAATAAATTTTCATTTGTGTTAGACGTGTCACTCCAGGTCTCTTTACATTCTGATGGGCCTCAGTTACAGTTCCTGAAAATACTTTAAAATGGATCAGCTTCTATACTCTAAAGCAAGTCTACGATACACTAACATGCCACCACCACCACATCAGTGTCACTGTTGTGAGAATGATCCACCACCTAAATAATACTTGCTCTGTCGGGGTCCTGACCACGATGAATGAATGGTTGTTACATTTATATATATATGCCTTTCACACCCAATGACTCTACAGTTAACACACACACCAGCGAGAAGCGGCAGCCAATCACACACAGTGTCTCAACCGGAAGCGACCGTCCACCTGGAGGACTCCATCCATCACTAGGGGGATCACCCAGTGCCAACCATATCTGGCATACAGAAATACATTCATTGACACTCAGCAGGGTCATTTAGAGCTAATTCACATGAGCTCCATCATTGTGGGACAAAAGCCTGTCGTACCCCACAGGAAGCCCAAGCAGACACGGGGAGAACATGGAAACTACACCCAGATGGGGACTGGAACCAAAACCTCAGCGCTGAGAGGCAAACATGCCAACCATTAAACCACTATGCCACCCAACTATGAAACGGGTGATGGGCTAACAAAGTATGCAGAGCCCAAAACATACACACACACACACACTCTATCTCTCTCTCACACACACACACACTCCGTCTCACACACACACACACACACTCAGTCTCACACACACACACTCTTACATATACACATACATACACACTCACAATCTCACACACTCGATCTCTCTCACACAGACACTCGTACATGTACACACACACACACTCATACACTATCTCTCTCACACACATACATACACTCAATCTCTTACACACTCTCTCATACATATACACACACTCATATTCTCTCATACATATACACACATACACAATCTCACACACTCGATCTCTCTCACACATACACTATCTGTCACACACACACACTCATACATATACACACATACATACACACACACGCAATCTCTCTCACACACACACTCATACATGTACATACACTATCTGTCACACACACACACACTCATACATATACACACATACATACACACACACGCAATCTCTCTCACACACACACTCATACATGTACACACACATACACACACTCTCCTACACTGAGAATTAAACCTATTTTAACAATAATAAACTCATCCCTTAACTTAGGACATGTACCCAAAGCTTTTAATCTAGCAGTTATTAAACCTTTGATAAAGAAATCAAATTTAGACCCTAATATATTGTCCAATTATAGACCTATTTCTAATTTACCATTCATGTCTAAAATTTTGGAAAAAGTTGTGGCCCAACAGCTTTGCTCATATTTACATAAAAACCAAATTTATGAAAAGTTCCAATCTGGATTTAGGCCCCATCATAGCACTGAGACAGC
>BRDA01002579.1:0-12093 GCA_036984385.1 Crenuchus spilurus
CAGGTGTGAGGGGAAACCCATCTCCAGCATGGTTATCCACAATTGGTCATGTTGTACCATGTCGAATGCCTTTGTGAAATCAATAAAACAGAAACTATTTTATATTATATTTTATATTATGGACTACTTGGGGGTCTTTATTTATAAAACTGGATGTTTGTATTATGTAAGTGTAACTGTGTCAACAAATCAGATTTTCTGCAGTTATCAGATCATTAAGAGCATGTAAACACATGTAATTAGTCTTTTATGCATTCATTCACATTTTTTATCTTACCTCCAGTGTTAGCACAAAACGTTATGAGCCAGCCGATTCTGGATACAAATGCCTGATTAATCTCTGTGAAAACATTTCCTTTAAAAAAGAGGAAAAAACAGCAACTTCAGGACTGAACAGCACAACAAAAAAAGGGTGAAATGAGGATGTTTAAATTTTATCCCATTCTTATAACATAAATCAAAGCTATTTCATTCCAAGTATTAATTCAGAGGGATTTTATTATCATTATAACTGTATTATTATTATTATTATTATTATTATTATTATAACTGTATTATTATTATTATTATTATTATTATTATTATTATTATTATTATTATTATTATTATTAGTAACGTTACACATATATAGTGCCTTTCTAGAAACCACAGGTATGCTTTACAATCGACACACTCCATTTACACACTCTCAACCACACACACCAATGAGAAGCGGCAGCCAGTCATGCACAGTGTAATAATAGATCACAGCTATGTGACTTCATTAGTTCATATATACACTGCTCAAAAAATAAAGAGAACACTAAAATAACACATCCTAGATCTCAATGAATAAAATATTAAAAAATATAAAAATCCTGGATGAGCTGCACTACCTGAGCAACTTCTGTGGGTTGTAGACATCGCCTCATGCTACCTCTATGGTGAGAGAACTGACAGAATGCAAAAGTGACCAAAACATCAGCCAGAAAGGATGAGAACAGAGAAAAGGTCTGTGGTCACCACCTGCAGAACCACTCCTGTACAGGGGTTGTCTTGCTAATTGCCTCTCATTTCTACCTGTTGTCTGTTCCATTTGCACAACAGCAGGTAAAACTGATTCACAGTCAGTGTTGCTTCCTAACTGGACAGGGTGGTTTCACAGAAGTGTGGTTGACTCGGAGTTACATTGTGTTGTTTAAGTGTTCCCTTTATTTTTTTGAGCAGTATATGTATGTATGTATTGGGGAGAATGCTGACCTGACCAGATCTGTTCTCCAGATTGTTCCTCCTGGAGTTATATATTCCAAGTTTTGCCTGACCAATTATGAAATTAAGCAATTGCCACTAGAAACGTTCTTTTTGACTGTAGCCCGCTCCAATGATAAGCGTTAAAAACTTCCCCACACCTCCTGAATAAAAAACGAAGTATATTGGAACTTGTATTGGAACTGAAAGTGTATTGAGAGAGAGAGAGAGAGAGAGAGAGAGTGAGAGTGAGAGAGACAGAGAGAGAGACAGAGAGAGTGCATGTGTGGTTACCAGGCAGGAAGAATCTGACAATGCATATCTCTGCATAAAGTCACTGTTTATTCCATCTGTGGCACCAGAGGAGTTCACCTGCTTCAGTCTGACAGCTCTTCACAGCACAATGGTAAGAGGAGCAGGAACTGAGACTGCAGGCAAAATAAGAACATTTATTTTACATTATTTTGTTTATTTATTTATTCTGTAAACACCTGTTGGTTCTGTACATTTTATGATGACTGGACCAGCAGAAATGATCCAAACTGACTTACACACACATCTGGTTCCACTGACTTCCATTAAAAGCAGAGAGAGTTTTTCCTTCTCCTAAAGTTCTTATTTTTGAGGATTTTTGCAAACAAACTCTTAATGTGTTGTTAATAACTGTCTGACTCTTAATCACTGATGTCAGAAAGCTGAGAAAAAGTTGTTTCAATGTTTAATGCAGTTTCGCTGGGCTAATATGTCATTACACATCCATACTGGGACTTTATTTACTGGAAAAAGTGATGCATAACATATGTTTAATTCAGGGGTGCACACACTTTTTCAGCCTGCGAGCTACTTATCTGGAAATAAAGGCTGAAATTTTTTGTGTCATATTCATCTTTTAATGTCAAATGTTTTCAGTCTATGATAAAAATGAAGGGATTGGCCTCACTGTTCCAGTACTTTTGGAGGGTAGTGAGTTTCCTGTGTTGCATGTACCTGCTCTAACTTGGTGATTACTGCTTCATTTCAAGGTGGAGAATGCAAGCGTTCTGAGTTCAAGTTCTACTGAGATGCAGATTCCGAGATGTAGGTCCTGAGCTGAAGGTCCCAATATGCAGGCATCTGATCCAAGTCTCAAGATACAGGCCTGCAATCCAAGTCCCAAGATACAGGCCTGAGATCCAAGTCCCAAGATACAGGCCTGCGATCCAAGTCCCAAGATACAGGCCTGCGATCCAAGTCTCAAGATACAGGCCTGCGATCCAAGTCTCAAGATACAGGCCTGCGATGCAAGTCCCAAGATACAGGCCTGCGATCCAAGTCCCAAGATACAGGCCTGCGATCCAAGTCCCAAGATACAGGCCTGCGATGCAAGTCCCAAGATACAGGCCTGCGATCCAAGTCCCAAGATACAGGCCTGTGATCCAAGTCCCAAGATACAGGCCTGCAATCCAAGTCCCAAGATACAGGCCTGCAATCCAAGTCCCAAGATACAGGCCTGCAATCCAAGTCCCAAGATACAGGTCTGCGATCCAAGTCCCAAGATACAGGCCTGCAATGCAAGTCCCAAGATGCAGGCCCAAGACCCCTGTCAGCCTTGTACTGCTGTGAAGCCAAAGTTAACAGTATCTGTCCAGTCTTAGATTCAGTTATCTGTGTTTCAGGCTCCTGCTCTCTGTTACTGCTGCTCCCAGTGCTTCCAACTAACAAGTTAAAGTCCTGATTTCCACTGTTTCAAGCTAAGTTCTAATGTGTAACAAAGTCAAGTCATCCTGTATTCCAGTGCCGAGCCTCCTGAATTCCAAGTTTCAGCTCTAAGTTTTATGAACGCATGAGCTGTCCAAATAAAGTCATTGCACGTGGATCCCACTTGTGTCTTAGTGTTCTTCTTTACACATACTTCCTGTTTATCTACACTCAGAATCTCCAAGCTGAAAACAAACACAGCTCAAGCTCAACTAAACAAACATTACTGACCACTACCCTGTAAAACTTTAATAACACCAACCGAACATTAATTCTCATAAGACTCATCACTTAACAGTTAATTCTGCTTCGATAAAACTTTTTTAAACTTAATTTAAAAAATAGCTTCTGTTTGTTGAAAAATGGGTCAGTCTACATATTTGTAATTGTCTAAAATAACTTCAATCAGGTGTGTACAGCCCTTGGTATATTCTAGACTGCATAATGCTGAGCCTGAACACAGAATTGCGAAAATAACCCCTATGTGAATGCTTTGGGTTTACTTGGATTTCTGCATAAATTGGTCATTAAATGTGTTCTGATCTTCATTTAAGTCACAATAGACAAACAGTCTGCTTAAACTAATACCAATCAAAAATGTTATTATTGAACACAACATGTAAACATTCACAGTGCAGGAAAATGTATGTGAACCTTTGGATTTAATAACCGGTTGACCCTCCTTTGACAGCAACAACCTCAACCAAACGTTTCCTGTCATTACAGATGAGACCTGCTCACACTCTAGGTTTCTTCTTCACCTCACTGAGCATTCGGTACTGTGGTCTTGCAGTCACTTTTACAGGAAGGACTACCATGCCTAGAGAGAGTTGCAACAGTGCTGAACTTTTTATTTGTATTATAGCTACACTGGTCCAATGAAATAGTGGCCATGACTTATACAGATGTATTTTGAAGATTTATTTTCTCTTTCTTTCTTTTCTTCAGACACATTGAAAACTACAAGACACAGAATACTTGGTAAGAGTCTCTCTTAGTAGTGTCCTTTACTAAACAAGTTCTACGCACTAGCACAGCCAAAATACTGAACTTAAATACAATGGCACAAATGTAAACCAAAGATTAACAAAGATTAAGTGTGCACTGCTTGGACCACATGTAGAATTTGTCATTATGTTGTCATTTTTTGGGCAACAACTCTTTCTCTGCTTCCTCGCTGGTTCAGACCACAATGCCACAGAAATGTTCTGAGCGGAAATTGTCATGACCTTTACCCTTCAAGTCAAAATAAAGGTTCTCAAAAGTTTTACTAACAAATTTAAAGTTTTTATTTTAACACATTTTTTTAGATATTTTATCGTCTATGACATCAGATTAAGAATTTATGACAAACATAAAATAAACATTTAATAAATCATCTCTTCTAAGACAGTTAGAGGCAGTCTATGTTATCATGGACTCATTGACATCAAGGCTTTCACTTTCCAGCTTCATGCATATAAACAATTCTTGAACTTCTGAGAGCTCTAGAGTGTGAGGTATGATTCACATCTAGCAATGCTTATTCAGAACAGCAAACTCAAAACTTTGACTTTATTTCATTCATGCTTACAGTAAAAAGAACTGAATTTCAGCAGAATTTACATACAAATGACTAAAAATAACAATAAAAACCAGTTCAATGTCTTAAGTTTTCAGTTATGAGTTGTCATATTATACAGCCTCACCGCTGTGGGCAGGGTGGACTGCTGGAGTCTGTTAGTGTGACAGTGATAGTCTGAGATGTTTCCATTTCGCTTTCTGCTCTTATTTTGGGGAGCAGGTCATTTAGTGGACGTATCTCTTGTTTTTCCCATGTTTAAGAGTGAGTAAAAGAAATAGGCTTTTGTGTGATGCCATATTTATACCCCAGGGAAACAGGAAATTATTAATTACTAATTAAAGGTTCCTAGATACTTTGATCCACTTTATAAACTGCAGTAGAAATGACAAAAATGGTTCAAATACATTTATTTCCAAGAAATTATTAAGGGTGCCAATAATTGTGGAACAGGTCATTTTATGGGAAATAATTATTTCTTAGTCAGGATTTTTTCCTTATTTTTTTTTTTTCACTTGAGTTGAAGGTTGCTTTTTACTAAACTTTTTCAAAGTGAGATTATTCTTCTGCAATAAAAAATGTATTTATTTTAAGGCTTTTAACACAATTTAACTAGGGGTGCCAATAATTATGGAGGGCACTGTATAGAAAAGGAACAAATATGGAGAGATAACTCCCCCCTGAGGCATCCCAGACGTGACCTCAGTCCAAGCACTGTAGGACCCATTCACCACCACGCGTCGATTTCATCACCCACCCACACACACACACATACACATACACACACACACACCCCACAAGAACAAACATCTTAAATATTCAGATATAAGGTAGTTGATTAACAATATTTGCTGTTGGGGGGGCCATAGATGGTTACACAGGTGGGGCACCCACATGTCTAGCACCGGTGCTGTGAAGGGATGATCGTTCTAACATTAGTCTTTGTTTTTTTCTCATGAGTTTTCTCATGAATATTCAAATCTTGGATCCTGGCAGAGGTTCTTTTTGACCTTTTTACTTTTGTTTTCTCTCAGTGATCCTCATGTTTTTATGAGTGTTTTGGGGTCATGGTTCCTCTTGGTGTTTTTTCTATTGCACTTAAGGAGTGTGTATGAGTCTGGTTCTCACACTTTCACACTTTCTGCAACAAACTTTGAGACATTAATACTAATATAGCGACGCCCCCCACCTTACATGGTGTAACTGACTTCAACATGTGAGAAACTAATCTGGCTCCCAAACATGAGTCGGCTCTGATCGCTCACTTCAAAGAGTCGACTTTAAGGGCCGTTTCGTTTGCCAACGACCCATCATTCACACACTCTGCTGAAACACAAGAGAGGCTGAGAGAGCAGCAGATTCACACATATCGTTCTGTCTCAGTTCAACCTTATTTCACCCCTTTTGATAAAAATAAGGAACAAAGCTCATCCCGTATCGGTTCAATACGGAACACGGCTTTTAATTTACAAATACGGAACGATTCTGTATTTTACGGGACGGGTGGCAACCCTAACTTACATCAAAAGGGTCACGTCATTTCTCCATCACCTATTAATGCATCTCTCAAAGGTGCTTCTTAATGAACATTTCTGAGCACAACAAAGTATTTTATCATCAACTGAATAGTAGATAAAATAAAAATAAGTATATAAAAATAAATAAAAACATGTTGTCTGAGATGTAAACCTGTTACCTATAAAACAATGTCTGAAATGTTAATATTACAAATATAACAAAACATTACATCAAACCATGAAAACATTCACATAATGTTTTTAGTATGTCACATACTATTCATGCTATTTTGTCCAGTTCATATCCACACTAGCAAACATCTCTGCCACAACATTAAAGAAATATTTAACTTTAGCATAACTTTCAGATTTAAGCACTCTTATCTTTACATCTGCTAGATGTCTAGAGCTAGTCAGTGTAGATATGAACAGAACAAAATAACAACAATAGCATGTGGCATACAAAAAACACGTGTTTTATATATATATACATTTTGTGTGTTTGTTATTTTGTATACATTTGGTCTCGTCCTCGCTACATGTTATGGAGTGATTTTTGTGTCAAAAGTTTCACAATAGTAAAAATAAATCTGCAAGCAAAATCCACAGAAACAAAACCATAAAGTATATCTTGTGAATGCAAAAAAGAAAAAAATATATTAAATATGAATTAAATGTTTATTTCATCAAATGTTACGTTTGCATTTTGACCATTTTTTATTTCAATGTTTTCGAGTTTTCTTTACCACAATTTTTGGTTTCATTGTTTTGTTTTGTGTTTTGTTTGTTTTTTGTTTTTTTACTTTTTCTGGTAAGAGCTCTTGCTTCTGTAATCTCTCTTTGCTTCTGAGTTTTTCACGTGTGGGTGGGACTTAGAAGGTGGCGTTAGCCTTAAATTTCCATTGGTCACTTACTTTGGATTGACACCTCTTTGAGTCCGCCTCTGGGACAGAGTCACGCCCACCACACCTGCATCACAGCGTTTTCAAACATGGTGGAACGCAGGGTTTGTAATTCATAGCAGCAGCTAAACTGAATTTTGCCATTAAGTTTTATAATACATTGCTAAATGGTCTGTAGATATTGCAGATATTTCTTCAACACATCAGTCTTTTCTCTCCATCCATTTCCCTAAAACTTTAAAAAGCTCCTGTTGGTTGTGTGCTCAATATTACACGTGGAGTCTGGCGACGGCTGTGGGCGAAATGCGGCAACACACCCTGCAGCGTCTTACAAACTCCGCCTCCGTGTCTGTTAGGGCGATCTTGGTTGATTGACATTTTCATCGATCAATATAAGATACTTTCAGCTGTCAAACAAGCCTTTATTTACCAAAATTAACAAATCAGAGCCAGAGTACAGCGGTGCGTTAACACGTTTTACAGTTTTTTACATGTACTTTTAAATTATTTTAATACATTTTAGTTTTATTTTATTTTATTTACAGTATTTTTTTATTTTATTTATATATTTATTTATTTATTTTATTTATTTTAGGGAAGACAATGCTCCCTGATCTGACACTAACATAACCCCACACCATCAGAGGTGCAGGTTTTTGAACTGTGTGCTGATAACAAGCTGGATTGTCCCTCTCCTCTCAAGTCTGCAGGACACGGCATCTATATGGTTTCTGAGAATAATTTCAAACTTTGATTCATTTGATCACAGATCAGTTTTCCATTTTGCCTCAGTTTATTTTAAATGAGCTTTGTATTGCACAAATATTCAGACAATGATTTCTGGAAGTGTTGCTGAGCCCATGCAGTGATTTTCAGGACAGCATCATGCCTGTTATTAATGCAGTGCCACCTGAGGCCCCTCAGATCATGAGTATACACTGACCATCAGGCTTGTCCCTCCACAGGGATTTCTCCAGGTTCTCTGAATCTTTTGGTGATATTTTATTCTGTATATAGTGGGATATTCAAAGTCTTCACATGTTGGTCAATGCTTTTCTTTAGAGATTAGACTGACTGTGCCTACAGTATCAGGATCTACAGTATTAGCAGCCACTAGAGGGCAGTAGTGCACCATCACACTGTGTTCTTATGAATGCTCATCAGAGAGTGTACCCAAACTTCTGGATGAAGGCTTTCAGATTGCAGATCAGTTTGAGTGAGATTAAGTCTAAGCTTAGACTTAATGTGATTTTTAATTCTGGGGGAAAGGTTATTGAGATTACAGTTTAGACTTTAGGCTTAGTCCACATCTGAGAAACTGGCTCAAAGGTGTTAAACCAATAAAACTGAATGGCAGTGAATGATCATCAGCCACTAGAGGGCAATAAGAGACCAGAGGGCTTTACAGTGAGTTAACTGAATACATTTTTAATACAAAGCTGTACAGACACATAAAAATACAAACAGTTCATAGTAAACTATGTACATTGACAGTGCTTATTTATTCTTATTATTCTTATTTCAGGCAGAAAAAAGGCTTTTTCTATAATTCCTCACTTGCTTATATATGCTGTGAACCCAATTTTGGCAGGTTGGACCTCGTATCATTTTGAAACATGCCAAAGTGCATCCTGCTCTGAGCAGCTTGTTTATTAGTCTTAAAACTTTAGATACCAAAGGAGCAATGTTTTAACAGAGGTGCTCAGTCCTGGAGATCTACCACCCTGCACAGCTCTAATTTTAATCCAGCACACCTGATCCAGGTAATGCAGAGCTTTAGGGGATCTGAAATTAGGCCAGGTGTTCTGAATCTGAACTGTCATGGATGGTAGGCCACGTTCCAGAGTTGGCTGTTTGCTAAGCTCACTAAACCTGAGTTTAATTATGAGATTTTGAGTGGGAAAAAATCCCCAAATTGTGCTTGAGCTCCAGGAGAACCTTCCACAGAAGAACCACTTTTGGCTCCCTTACAAACTACAGATGTGGACACGTAAAGGACATTTTTGAAGCATAAAGAGCTTGGGCTGAGAGAAAGTTTTGGTGAAATGTCCCAGCTATTTAGGTGACTATTGCGTTCTAGTGCTTGTTAGCAATATTAGCTTAGCAGCTTCTTTTTTAACTACATGCCCTGACTAATCGACTACATCTGAGGAAAGTGGAAAAACTATGTACACACAATTTCTTGGTGAACCATCCTTCTAAGAACCCTAACTTGTAAGAGATCTGCCATTCTGTAGAGTTCAGATTTAGCACACCTGGCTCTAATATTCAGGTGCCCATCAAGGTCTGCGTTACCTGCATCAGGTGTGTTGGATTAATCTGAACTCTCCAGGATGGCTCCAGGACCAGGATGAGGCTGGTCAGATCTGGTCTTAGAAAGCCACTTTTCAAAGTTTTGGTGATTTCTATTCTCACCGCAAGAAAATCACCAAACTGTGCTGGACCTCCAAAACCTTGAAGAACCTTCCAATAAAGAACCACATTTTGGATCTCTCACAAGCTCTAGAAGTGTATGAGTGAGTTCCTTTCCCATCACTTCGCAATGTCCCTGACTCTAGGAGGGTGAAGACAAGCACAAGCCTCCTCCGATGTGTGTGATGAGACCACCACCTCTTTTCCAACTACCGCTGATACACCATCACTGGGGAGCCAACACGCTCGGAGGAAAGCGCAGCATCCCCATCTCCGATGGACCAATCAGTAGATGCCTGAGCCAGCAGACATTGCAATGCAAAAGTGATGGAGAGAGAGCGCCATCTACCCGCTCAGAGAGAGCACAGCCAATATTTGCTCTCTCGGTCCCCGGCTGTCGATGGTGAACAGCATTACCGGGATTCAGACTCGTCTTAGCCTGCTGAGCCACCCAGGACCTTGGTGATGTGTTTTGACAGAAACGTCCTAGCTATGTAGGTGACTATTGAGTTCTAGTGTTTGTTAGCAATGTTACCATCACAATTTCTCAACCGAAGAAGCCCAATTTGGCTTCTTGGCTAATCAACTACAACTGGGGTCAGTGCAAAACACAGGCAAGCATAACTTCTGAGTGACCCGTCCGGCTAACCGTTCATTTATGTGTCTAGTTTGTGCTCAAAGGAAGTTGGAGGTGGCTTCTGAAGTTGAAGTGTTCCTGGCTGGTTTTGACACAATACTCTTGTCCAGTATGTCACTTTGATGGACCATCTTAGAAAATCTCCCTTTAAATTTCACTCCCACAAAGGCGTAAAGGACCGGGTTGATGCAACAGTGCAGCAGAGCCAGGCTTTGTGTGGCGAACATGGCCAAGTCCACAGTGTTCCTCTTATCGCAGCTGTTGACTATCAACTTTGCCCTCATGAGCGTGTCAGCTATGGTGGCCATGTGGAACGGCGTCCAGCAGAGGAGGAAGGCCACCACCACTGCTATGATGACCCTCATGGCCTTCTCACGCTGTGAGCATCGTGCCCGCCTCAGCCTCACTACGGTGATGCTGTAGCAGGTTAGCATGACCACTAGCGGCAGCAGGAAGCCTACCACATGGCGCATGATACGAGTGGCTAGCCGCCAGGCGTCTGCACTGTCGTGTTCAAAGCGCTCAGCGCACACGTGTGGCTCCCAGGCTCTAAGAGAGAAGGCTTCATGGTAGAGGGCGGGAAGGGACAGAAAGATTCCCAAACACCAAACAGCGGTACATGCAACCCAGCTACACCACCTTCCTGGAGCCATCCTGGGCTTCGTAGCTCGGACTATAACCATGTAGCGGTCCACGCTAATGCACACTAAGAAGAGGATGCTGGTGTAGAAGTTGGCTTCCTTCACCATGCTCACCAGTTTGCACATGAAGTCTCCGAATACCCATCCACGCACTAGCGAAGTGGCGTAAAACGGCAAGACGAGGGCCAGAAGCATGTCAGCTAGCATCAAATGGAAGAGGTAAACATCAGACGGAGAGAGAGATTTCCAGTTCCGTCCGGTCACCACACCCACGGTCAGGTTTCCAGTGAGGGCCAGCAGGAAAATTAGAACATAGAAGCAACACACTACAACGTTGATGGCATCCGATACGGAGATGGGCTGGCACGGGATGGTTGTGTAGTCTATAGTGAAGCCTGTGGTGTTCAAATCGTCTGTCTCATTGAGCCAGTCCAGCATGGTGGAGATGTTTAGGTCTAAAGAGAAAGGAGAGAAGAATTATGAATATTTCATTCAGTGTGTAAAAAGACAGTCTGCAGAGAAAGTATATGAGCCTCTCCATTAGCCTCATGACTAAGGAGGTGCTGTTGTAATCTGTAAAGAACAGGCACTTTAGTTGAGTACTTTAATAGGTACACTAATGTTGATACCCTGTCATTACGTCAGCATGGACGATCATCTATTGTCATTTTTGCCAATGTGATTACACACAATGGAATTTGACCTCTGCATTTTAACCCGTCCATGCTCTGAAACACACACACACTAGTGAACACACTAAACTGTGAGAACAAGTACTGGAAGCAGTGGTGGCAACCCTGTCCACGGTGCTAGAGCAGCAGTTGGGGGTTAGGTGTCTTGCTCAAGGGCACTTCAAGTCATGACCTGCTCGGGGATCAAACCAGCGACCTTCCAGTCACAAGACCAGATCCCTAACCACCTGACCACTGCGACCCATTTAACAATAAAATATTAGAATTAAATGCAGCCTCACTTGTGGGTTTATTCATAGACTCTGAACGTTTAGAAAACAGAACTTTCTTCTGAAAGTAAAGTGTGATGTGGAGAATTCCCCAAACTTTTCAGCTACACACACACACACACACACACACACACACACACACACACATAAGCACATCTCCAAAAATTTGAATAATGTGGGAAAAGTTCATTTGTGTTCAGAATATAATTGATATGGTTTGAATAGTAATGTAACCACAAATGAAATATTCTAATAGATTCTGGATTTCTGAGTAAGAAACAAGAAAAACTTGAAATATTTCACTTTATGTGCAATTAATATAAATGACACTTTACTATTTGGAATTAAATAATAAACAAAAATGTTTTTTTCACAATATTTATTTTTTGAAACACAAATTTACTAAATTTTACTGCTAATGATCTTGACTTCTAGTGTGAGTAAAATTAAATTATATATATATATATATATATATATATATATATATACTTGTGTTTA
>BRDA01002579.1:12132-23953 GCA_036984385.1 Crenuchus spilurus
ATATATATATATATATATATATTTTTTTTTTTTTTTTTTTTTTTTTCAACTTTAAACTTTTAATTTTAAACTTTAAAATTTAAACTTTTAATAATAAGACAGTATATATTTATTTTAACAGTAGAGCTTTATTTTAAAGTATTATCACACATATGTAAATAAATTTGTTGTACTCTTGATGTCCTTTATTATGTTATTTAAAGGAAACTGAAGTTTGGTTTTAAGAAATGTTGTTTTGTCCCATTACAGAGTAAATTATAATTATTAATAAAATAATATTTACTTTTTAAATAAAATGTGTCTGGCAGAAATGATTTGGCTAAACATCCACTTTAACAAATGCTGAATAAAAATCAGTCAATTAAGCAGTGAAGATACCAGGATGAGACTTTTTAATGATGTTCTGTGGTTACAAATACAATTAAATAATTAATTAATTAATCGCACTCTTACCGATCATTGTGTTTTGTAGTTCTGACATCTCACAGAGTAGTGAAGAGTATCAGAGCTGAGAATATGCACACAGCCATGGAGGACTGATGGTCTGTTCTGTTCTCAGACTTTCAGCCATGAAGGTACGGAACCCCCCGACCTCTCTATAAACCTCAGATCAGCTGAAGCCCGGTTCTATGAGCAGCTCCGGTCCGTTTGTGCTGAAATCTTACTCCTGTGTTGAGGATCCAGCTGATGCTCAGAATGTAAAAGCTGTGAGTGGAGGATGATGTTGCTTTTATGATATGGAAGGAAGAAAAGCAGAAGATGGTGACGGTGATGATGAGAGCTGACTGGGGAAGTTTGAAACACTCAATCAGTCACAAGACGGCCTTGGGGTACCAGTATGACCAAAAGCCTGAAAGCAAAACTAAACATGTCTCATGTAGAACATGTGATTTATTTACAAAAAACAACATTTTGTTTGAATGAAAAAAATTCATTTATCTGGTCAATATGTGTTTGTTTGCTAACAGAATCAGTCATATCAAATCCAAATGTCTTTTGTACAATTATGATAGAGTGGAATCTCGGTTATCGTTTCCCTGGTTATCGTACAATTCGGTGACTGTTGACTTTTTTCAGGAAAATTTCGGAGAAAAACAAAAGCTGCCGGCTGGACCACACCAGCACTCTCTAAAACAGAGCGTAAACCTGTAAGAGTGATGTTAAATGTTAATTTATACATTTCTTTAGTCTTTTGTGTTCTGTATGTAAAACTGTGGTTATTCTATATAAAATGTATTTTTAATATTTTGGAGTGTCTGGAACAGATTAATTGGAGCTACATTATTTCTTATGGGACATATTGCTTCAGTTATCATTCCTTTTGTTTATCATCAGACACCTTAGAACGGATTAATGATGAAAACCGAGGTTCCACTGCATTGTGAAAAAGTTCCGTTTTGCTCATAATTTAATTTAAAACTGTGCTAATGTGCAAAACAGCTAATGAGCTGTCTGACCAGTCAGTCACAGTAATATGATGGTCAGTAGTAGTTGCTGGAAAGCAAAAATCAGCATCTCCATAAAGCTGGTCAGCAGATGGAAGAATGAAGTGCTCTAAACTCTCCTGGTAGATGTTGACTTTGGACTAAACTCAGTGGACCAACACCAGAAGATGACTTGACACATCAAACCATCACAGAACCTGCACACTGGACTTCAGACACCTCGGATTGCGTGTCTCTCCACTCTTCCTCCAGACTCCAGCAGCCGATTTACGGATAAAATGTAAAAACAGGACTTTGTGCTGAGTAACAGTCCAGTTCTGGTTCTGGTCAGTCCAGGTAAGATACTTGTGATGTTGTCTCTGGTTCAGGAGTGTTGATATTAGGAATGTAGCAGAGATACACAGTGTTTATACTCTTTGAATAGTAATTTACACAAACTCACATTCTCATAATTGATTTTTTTCAGATTTTTTTGAGTTATAAGTCGTACTGATCAACATTAAAATAAAAAAGGTTTAAATATGTTGTATTGAAAGCCCTGTCCAGTGCCCAGTGAAGCGGTAAGGGTACTCATCGCGACCGTGATTAGGATTAAGCAGTTAAGAAGATGGATTGATAGATGAATGGACAAAAATGAGCTTTTTTTTTAGATGTTAGGATATTTTAAATGGTTCTGCTTAATTCACTTAATTCACAATTTTTGATGTTTCTTTCCTCTGGATGCTGCTAATAAAGACGGGTGTCAGACAAAGGTTGTCTTGCAACTGAAAGTCCTTCACTAGCACACACACACTGGACAGATGCTCTCTCCTCTCTTTTTGACTTTTATGTTCATTCATGATTAGGAGTCACAGTTGACTCGGGTCAGACTGATGTTTACAGCTTCACACTTATTTAAACACGTGGACTGAAATGTCACAATCAGCTGAGGGATCACTGTGCACATGAGACCAAAGAAACACCAGAAGTCCCATGTGTGGGAAACACCACTTACCACAATGTTTTGAAGGAAATGAGGCAACGTGCCTGTCCTGATGTTTCTCAAATCTCTCTTAAGTCACTTTCATAGCAAACAAAAGTGACCGCTCTTCATCTTCATCACCTTTTCAACAGTCAGAACCTGATTTAGACCTGTCTGCTGTCGCTGATGGCTGGATTTGACTGAACAGCAGGTGGCGGCCACTCTATGTCACCGGTGCTCTTACATACGCTCACTGGCCATTTCATTAGGTACACACAGGTTGTACAGTACACAGCAAATCTGCCAGTGTTAAATCAACACTATTAGAGTTAAATTAACACTGTGAGTGTTACATTTTGACACCCTCAGTGTTAATTTAACTCTAATAGTGTTGATTTAACACTGGCATATTTACTGTGTATCTACACTCATTGTCCATTTTAGCTCCACTGACCATAGAGATGCACTTTATAGTTATTTGGGTGGTGGGTTGTTCTCAGCACTGCAGTGACACTGATGTGGTGGTGGTGGTGTGTTAGAATGTGTTAGAGTGGATCAGACACAGCATAGCTGCTGATGTCACCACTGGAGTGAAAGTAGTGCACCAATCAGCCAACAGCATCCACCAATGAAGGACTAGAGAATTAACAAAAAGAGTGCAACAGCAGATGAGTTACTGTCTCTGACTTTACATCTACAAAGTGGACCAGAAAGGTAGGTGTGTCTAATAGAGTGAACAGTGAGTGGACACAGTGTTTAACATCTCCAGCAACAGTGCCTGATCCACTCATACCAGCAACACACACTAACACACCACCACCGCTTCAGTGTCACTGCAGTGCTGAAAAAAAAACACACCACCCAGTTAATATCTTATTTCCTTAATTACATTATGAACCGAGGAAACGGCCACCTGAGAATTCTTTGCTATCTTCTTATAGCCTTCTCCTGCTATGTGGGCATCAATTATATTAATACTCAGAGCTTTACACAGACCATGACCTCAAGACAACGTCTGAGAAGTCAGAATACAACTTGGAAATTCACATTACTTTGGCAAATGTTATGTGAAAGCCTAGCTCTCTAGGGGTGGCCCAATTTTTTGCATGGTACTATTGTAATTGTTTCTTTATTCTTATCTTATATCTTTTATTAATCAATTATTTTTCTTTCTCCTTAATTTGGTTAATGCCAGCTTATTATGTTGAGTTTCGGCTGTTCAGGGCTCTTTAGACAATGCCTCTGAGGTTGATTTAATCACCCACTGTCTACTTCTACATGGTCGGCCAAATGTTAGTTCAAAGTTCACTGCCCCTTCAAAAGTTGGCCATCCATTTGGGAGGGGGCTGCATTTTATATAAGACCATGTTGTCACTCTGAGCAGGGACCAGAGGGCTGCAGGCCTTTGGTTTAATACTTCATCGTCACATGTCAATAAAGAAGAATCTTATACACTTCGCTGTTTCCTGACTATCCTTCTGGTGCTGGGAGAAACATCTCTTCAACTGGTCCCGAAACCTGGGATCCAAAAACAGAAAAAAATATTTACATCTGTACTTTTATATCTCTAAATTGTAATATTACATAAAATTGAAAAGAACGCATCATCTTTTGGAATTCATCTACTCATTAAATATTCACAGTAAGAGAAGGTTTGACCGGGGTGCCCAAACTTTTGCATGCCTCTGTACAGCCGGTCTTCTTTAGGGTATGGTGCAAAAAACTGTATATAGGCCCAAGCAATAGCAAGAGTTATTATTAAACAGCACTATCGTCAGTGTGCTGTTATTAAACTGTAAATAAGCTTGTTTACTCAGAGGAGACTAGAATAATGACGACCCCCCAAATTCCACCAGACAGGTGACAACGTGCCTGTGTTCTGAGTGAAAGGGAGAGAGGAATGCAATTGAAATCAACAGCAGACAAAAGGTCACTGTGAAACCACTGCATTACCCAACATCACTGAAATGCACTTGACTTACACTAACGTAACCTGTATTAACCCTTACAGCGCCGAGTCCAAGGCAGATTCACAACCACATGCTATTGCAACCTGTTAAACTGCAGGCTGATTACTCACAACATTACTCTGTTACTTACTCAGTAACTCGTGCAAACTAGTCACCAACTGACGTGAAACCATTGTGTAAATTCTCAGACTCAGATCTGGACGTCACTGATGACAGACACTGACCATCCCACAAGCACTGTCATTTCAGAGATGGTCCCTCACATCCTTCTGGCCTTACCAATTTAGACCTTCTGGCTCAGGTCTGACTGTTACATCACAATAACTACAATAACTACACTGTTCTTTGTCTTTGACTCGTTAGTAGTTTTGACTAATAAATAAAATGGCCATATATCTGTTAGCATTGTGACCCCTGGTTCCTATCACCACCACCAAAAAAAATATGTTATTCTAAACAGTGCACAATTTCACATCAAACTTCTCTGGATGACCTTCTGTACGTTTCATGTATGCTGAAATGTTGAAATATTTGGTGGACTTCCCCATTCTGTCAACAGTCAACACAACATGTCATGTTTACTGACATGAAGCACTTTTAGACACTTACTGAATGTACTAGCATTGCACACATTAGTCAGCTCTTTCAGTCCTGTTAATACACACACCTTTATGGAAAAAAAGATTGTTAACTGTTGCTTTTGTGGGAAGTGAGAAAAACACACCTTTGGCTGTGTGTGTGTGTGTGTGTGTGTGTGTGGCTGCACTCCATTCCACAGTGTTAACCATCGTAAACAGGCCCCACCCAGAAGTCCATGACTATATCAGCCTAGCCAGAAAAACACCAATCGCCGACATCTACCACAGAATCATGCACTGATCACCAACTTATCACTAACACTGGTCACTGGTCACCACCTAAACACTAACAGCAGTCAGTGATCACCAGCTTAAATCACTGATTATCCCCAACAACATGAAACAGTATCACCAATACGAAAACACAAAGTAATCAATAGCAGCAATCGCTGATCACCACTAACAATCACCATTCACTATGACCACCACTGATGCCAATCACCAACTAATCAAGAACACCAATTATTGATCATCAGTTATAATCGCCTTTCACTACCCCTATCACCACAACCATTAATGCCAGTCACCAACTAATCACTAACACCAAACACTGATTACCAGTTACAATCACCATTCACAATCACCAACACTGATGCCAATCACCAACTAATCATTAACACCAATCATTGATTAATAGTTACAATCACCATTCACAATCACCAACACTGACGGCAATCACCAACTAATAAATAAACCAATCATTGATCACCAGTTATAATCACCTTTCACTAACCCTATCGCCACCACTAATGCCAGTCACCAACTAATCACAAACACCAATCATTGATCACCAGTTACAATCACCATTCACAATCACCAACTAATCACTAACACCAATCCATGATCAAAGGCTTGAATCACTGATTACCAACAATAACAACATGAAACACCATCCCCAATACTGAATCACCAGCTAGTCATGAACACCAATGATTACCAGCTCCAATAACAGATTATCATCAACAGTCACCACTGCCAATTAATCAGTAATAGCAATCATCGATCACCAACATCTGTCACAGTTCACCAACTATCACCAACCACATAACACCAGTCATCAACTAATCACTAACAGCTATCACTGATTTCCATCTCCAGTCACTGATTGCCACCACCAGTTACCAGCAATAATACAAATTACCAATAACCAACTAATGGCCATCACCAATCAATCACTAATCCTCACCATCAACACCAAAAAACACTTATTGGTGCCTAGTGCATCTCCAAAAATGTGTATTTTGTGGAAAAACTTCATTCGTTTCCATAATTTTATGTAAAAAAATTAAGCAACTTTGTTATGCTATTAAGTTGGTGCCACTGATTAATTGAATAAATCCAGGTGATGGCTGAGCAGCACCAAGAACATCTGGAAACAACTATTGTTCTTGTTAGTTTTTACTGTATTTTTGTGTATTTGCATTTGCGTTAATGATATATGGTGTGTTTTTTACAAGTAAAAGTTCAAGACAAAAGGTTTTGGATTTTTGTAAAATACTTCATGATTATTATACAGTGGAACCATGGTTAGCGTTTTCCCTGGTTATCGTACAATTCAATTATGGTCTACATTTTTGGGGGAAATTTTGTCCCAGTTACCATTCATCTGCCCGGGTTTTGTCAGTGTGCCCACATGTCTCGCCGTTAATTTCTAAAACAAAGCATCCACCTATGCATTCATCGTTTGTTCTGGCTTTGTTTCTCGTTGTTTGTTTGGCTTTGTTTCTCATTGTGTCTCGTTGATAATGCTAAATTCAAACTAAAACACATCACACTAAAGTGCCTGAAAATGGTTGTAAAAACAAATAGTGGTAGAGAACCTCAAAAACACTTGTACAAAACAAAGGCCTGGACCACACTGGCATGCTCTAAAATAGACCTTAAACCTGTAATGTTTAAACGTGTAAGTGATGTTAAATGTTAATTTATCCATTTCAATAGTCTTTTGCATTTATTTCTCATTGTTTTCTGTATGTAAAACTATAGATATTCTATATAAAATTTGTTTTGGTTAATATTTTAGAGTGTTTGGAACAGATTAATTAGATTTACATTGTTTCTTATGGGAAACATTGCTTCAGTTATCATCAGGCACTTTGGAACAGATTAATGATGAAATCCGAGGTTCCACTACTCAACAGCAGTACCAACTTGATTTGAAGTACCAAACAAGGTACTAGATAAGAACTACAAATAGCACAAAGGAGAAATTTGGCAAAGGCTAGACACATTAGCATACATAACACTGCTGCTTATTATGTTAATATCGCTTTCTATTTTAATATAAGTGTTAATTTCTTAGTATACTATATACAGCAGTATTGTGTACTGTGTATAGTACTGATTATATTTATATTCGTTTTTGCTCAGGCAGCTCTGAGGGCAGCTCTGCGGGGCTTACAGCTGAATGCGGAAGCGCTGAGAGCAGAGTGGGAGCTGTTTCAGCGTTCAGGAGATAAAAAAAACTACGTTTTTAAAGATTTTGAACTGTTTTAAAAGACAGTTTAGCATTTGTTCTCAGTCATTATGATTCTGCTGGAAATAAACAACCGGATTATAGAGGAGACTCTGACACTGAAGTTTGAGAGCGCATCTGGAGGGTGAGCAGAGACACAAAAACACAGAAAAGATAAGAATACAGCAGAAAAAAACGTGTTTTAACTCTTTATTAGACGGCTGACTGTGTTAATAATGCGCGTTTGTGCTAATAATACTGTGTGTGATGTCATTAGTGGGCTCGTTTCCGCTGTGTTGTTACCTGTACAGGTGTGTGTTTACCTGTTTACCTGATCTGATTGTCTGATTGAGACTTATTATTAGTGATATCTGAACTCAGGTGCTGGTCTGTTACAGCAGTTTACTGGAGATATTAGTCATAACTGTGGGGTGTGGCTGTGTGTCTCTAACTCTGTCTTACTGCACATCATCAGTTTCTCTGCTTTGACTATTTCTGTGTCTGAGATTAGATTAGATTCAACATTATTTTCATAGTGCAGAGTTGCACAGAGCATTAAAACATTTCAGTACTTATCTTCACTTCTATGCAGAGGTGGGTGATATGGCATAATGTCTTATCACAATATTTCAGGAAGTTAGGATACACTATACCACAATATTAATCATCTCTAGCTGGTGTTGCACTAAATATCAACTTTTCAATACTTGCATTTAGTAACCTGTCCTGTAATCTTTAAATACTGTCACTGCCTTTTAAAAATGAGTTTTGCAGAATTTTTTTGAGTTCTCTATGGATCACAGACATTACCTTTAAAACACGTTAGTTAATTAAGCTGTAAAAATGTTTGGCAGTAAAGACGATGTGTTTTTAGTTTATAGCCAGAGTATTGATTGGTAAGTAAGTATTGTGGTGCTACACTTGGTAACAGTATCGAAGTCAAAACTTTGATATTGTAACAACCAAATTTATGATCAATATTATAAATTCCACACACACACAAAAGTACATAAAAATTCATGATTTGTGTTCAACATTGATCTTCCTGTGCTGCCCAAAATTAAACGAATCTGAACTAATTATTCTCTCATTATAATCAAACCTTCCCTTCTGAAGTAATGATAATATTTGTGATATACTCAGAAAATGAAAAATGTATAAATGTTGCTGTGTAATGTATAACCAGAGTATCAGTTTTGTATCGAGTATCGTGATACTTCACTTGGTATTAATATCAAAATCAACATTCTGTTATTGTGACAACACTACTGCAGAATACAGGTACATAGCCAATAAAATGCAGTTCACATCTAAAAAAAAGTGCAAAATATAGTATTATTTACTACAATATAATATACAATTAAGGAGAATATATATGTTGCAAGAATAAATATAATATACACAAATGCAAATATGTGTTGTATGCACTGTCAGAGCAGTATGTGTATGCATAGTAAAAATCTTATGTACACTTAGTTATGTATACATTATGTACAGTGAATAGTGCAGTAAGTTTGAGTAAAATTAGCTTTTTTGTTTTATTCTTTAAACTTCTGTCAAGATTTCTCCCAAATTCCAAATCAGATGTAGAACATTAAAGTACAGAAAATTATTCACTTGAAATGATGGTTTTAGACCTTTAAAGTTGATAAATTAACAAAACTAAACAAAATTAAATCTGGATCATTTAAACCACAAAGTGAGCAGTGATGAAATAGTCATGTTTTTTTAAAGAAATGAGGCAGATAAGCAGACTGTGTTGGTGCAGGATTTCCTTTCCTTATAAGGTTTGGCTTCAATGCTTCACTCGGCCTCTATGGTCCCGCCCTAACATGCAGCTCTTACTTCCGTATTCACCCGTAAACACCTTAAAAAGGACATGAGACCATCTGCGCTCACTTCTGCTGTTCACTTACTACTACAGCATTTGATTGACACATCTTCACATTTCTCCTGTCGTGTGTTTGCATTTACTCGTCTTAAGAGATTTAACAATTTTGCATTTTCAGATGACTAATTTTGAGATTATTATGGTTCAGATTGTCACTGTTAAGATTATATTATTAGCTAAATAATGACTAGTTATTTAAACATTTCAGATAACCCTCTGGAGTCTGAGGGTGTTTCAGACACTCTGATGTAGTCTGACATGCCTTCACTTTTTTACAAATTACACCCATGAAAAAAATGATTTTTTTCCAAAGTGTTACACAGGCTTCTGTTTAGCACAAACTCAGCAACATCAGTGTGAAAACATTAAGAGTGTCATAAATCTATATTCTGATTAAATCTGCTCTAAACTTAGACTTTCCAAAACCCTGTTTTCAGATGTGCTGATATATTGTGAAAACACACTCTAAACATTTTTAGCCAAGACTTTTCAGCTCAGAACTGAATAAACAGAGGTGTTGGCTTCACACTGGTCATTCATTTTTAGAAATTAAATGTGTTTTTATTTCTAAAGTTTAAGAAATGTGACTTGACACTGTTTTACTCAGTCACTAACACTGAATGTTCATGAGATAGGTGTGAACAGTCAAGGTGAGAGGTATTTGTTCAAGTGAGAGCTCTTTTGTTTGATGGGGGTCTTCACACTTTACATGGCCACTAATCCACCAATGGAATGTCTGGAATTACCATGTCTTTATCATATGAATGACAGATTACATCATTTTTGTAGTAAATAAAGCGCAGCGGTCTGACTTGCTCTGAAAAATGTGTCTGCTTATTTAAGCGCCTCTCACAAATATATAAACATATATTTTGATTCAAGCTATATATAATTGAAAGGTAGTCCCTTTAAGGTTTCCAGGGTATGTTTAGTTTTGTTTCTAGGATAAAATCTCACAGAGTTATATAAGTGTTTAGCAGAATTTTGTTAATATACAGATGGTGGAAGTTTTTTAAAATGTTAAAAACCAAAAAGACCATGCACATTCTTTCTGAAAAAATACAAATAAGGGTGCTTTTTAAAAAGGCTTCATTTAACCTATTAAAAATAAATGGTAAAAAATGCAGATTCATAGGGTTTTTTTATGTAAAAGAGATTAGAAAAAGTGTTTTTATTATTTTTAGGCCTTTTCTTCAGGTTGCACAGCACTAAAGGTTCATCTCACAGCTAAGATTTGTGCCACACGAGGTCGCCCTTCAGCAAAACAAACATCAGCAAAGGATCAAAATGATTTTTTTGTTTTTTTTTTTTATTCCAAAAAGATTATTAGCCATTGAAAATAGTCCAAAATGTACAACTTTTTAAATGTTCATATAACTCCTTTTAGTATGTATCTTTGGAAATAAGAAATGAATGAAGCTCTATAATAACGCTTGCATAAGTGAGAATGTCCATCAGGCTCTTATTCTTACTATAAGTCATAGCTGGAGGAATTTTTTAAATATGCATCATCACCACAACATGTGACATCATATCACTACTTATTCTTTTTTAGTGTTTTAATTTTTTAAAGGATGCAATCATTTACTTTTAGTTCATTGTGACAGTCTTAATAATGCTGTACAACATGAGTCAGACAATAAACCCCAGCTTTAATGATACTCTTGTACGTTTCCCTGTCTCACTCTGTTATTTAAGTGCTAATATAAAAGACATTGTGGCTCCAGGGTTGAGATTTTATCAGTTTTGTTTCTGTTCAGTGACTCCAATCTTGTATCTCATAAAAAAACTCTCTTCTCTTTTATTTTCAGGAACAAGCCTGAAGCAGTAGAAGTTACGTTTGCTGGTAAGTTTGAATGTGGGTGGAAACACAAGCGAGTCTTGTGGACTATAGATACAGGAAGTGATGAACAAATTGGCCCTTTAATGGTGCACCTTGTAGAGGTAAAGTCAGGGACAGAAGCTCAGCACAGTTTGTGTTGGTCCTCTAGTCCTGACACTGTTGGCTGGTTGGTGGACTCCAGTAGGGACACTGAGGTGTTTAACAACATCAGCAGCTCTGCTGTGTCTGATCCGCTCATCACACACTAACACACCACCACCACATCAGTGTCACTGCAGTGCTGAGAATACTAGTAGTAAGTGTAGCTGGTAAAAATGGGCGGTGTGTGTATATCCAAGGAGGTGATTTGAGTGAATCAGCAGTTAGTCTGGTAATAACTGTCTGAGTCATCACACAAGCTGTTGTCTGTCTTTAACAAATATTTAAAACTGGACAATATTCATGTTACTGTTATGATGAGAAATTTTACTGAACTATGTAATGTAGTCGTATATGTGTTTATTAGGGATGCACCAAATATTCGTCAACCAAATCGTGAAAAGACCAAATAATTTATACTGAACAATAAGATTTTAATGACACTGTTAAATTTTTGGACATTCAGAATTGAGCTTTTCT
>BRDA01002579.1:41021-52073 GCA_036984385.1 Crenuchus spilurus
ACTCCAAATACCACAACAGAGACCGCAACCGTAAACATACTGCTCCCTTGTCGTGACACCTTCCATTTCTCCATGATAAACTTTTGATCTGTCATCTATGTTCTATTACAAATAAAATATTGACATTTGCCACCTCCACATCATTGTATTCAGTTTTTATTCACAATTTGTATAGCGTCCCAACTTTTTTGGAATCCGGTTTGTACGTTATGTTCTTTTTTTAATCCACTTCTGTGCTTCTGAAGTACCTCTTTACCTTCCACAGTGCTGTTCCCTCGTCATACAAATGCCAACGCCAGAGACAACACCATAAACCTCATCCACACCTTCAGGGATTACCTGCACTACCACATAAAATGCTCCAAGGTGAGTGCACTTCTCACAAAGCCCCCTTTCTTTCTGTAAACACACAGTACTGTCATGTTCCTCCACAGTGTGTATGCCTGAGTGAAGCAGAGGGGAATTTTTTGCCTGTTAATGTGTAATCTCAGGGATGTTTGTGAGGGTGCTGATGAGGTTTTTCCTCTCCGTTAGGCCTACATCCACACCCGCATGAGAGCCAAAACCTCTGACTTCCTGAAAGTTCTGAACCGTGCTCGTCCTGACGCTGAGAAGAAGGAGATGAAGACCATCACGTGAGTATCTGAGTGACCGTTCACCAGTTTCTGGAGACTTTTGAGAGGACAGTAGGTGGCTAAAGGGACATACTTCTAAAAATAGAATATAGTTCATTTTTATTCATTCAGAAAGGTCATCTGACATATTTTACCTTCATTACACATAAACTGACACATTTCACGCCTTTTTCTGTTTTAATGTTGATCAGTAAGACCAGTCAGTCACAGTAATATGATGGTAGATGGTAGAACTTCCAAGGCCTCAACTAATACTCAGTGTTTTTAGGTCCCAGCATGACGTATCAAATCTCAGTGATTGAGGCAGCCACGGCTGCCGAAGGTGCCAGATGCAGTATTTGGCTACAAGTCTACATATAAAATCAGTCGACTCACAAATACAGGGTTGCCAGATCCTACCGATTTTGTAACAGAAAGTCACACTACACAAACGAAAACTAGCCCAAAATCTAAAGTGACGTTTAAATGAGCTTTAAAACGTAAATCGTCTTCAAATCTTACTTTCTCATCCATCTCTTCTTTTATTTAGTGCAAAAAAAACCTGCAAACAGCCAACTCTGAAGCTTTACCGGTGACTGTGTTTTTGCAAATCTGGCAACCCTGCACAAATGTGACGCTTTTTGTTGTTGGTGACTAAGGTGATGTGTATGCATGTATCAATGTGCTCATGTGAGCTGTTTCTGAGACAGATTGGTTCACGTTACAGACATCCGTGAGACGTCAAGACAGTTAGCAACCAATTTTCTCCCTTTCCCAGTGTGGTAGTAGAAATTAAGCCCTCCCATCCACTAGGGGGCTCTCCCCATCACTTTGCACTGTCCCTGATTCTAGGAGGGTGAAGTCAAGCTCAAGCCTCCTTTGGTGTGTGTGATACAGACTCCGCCTCTTTTCTAACTACCACTGATACACCGTCACTGGGGAGCCAACGCGCTCGGAGGAAAGTGCAGGGCCCCCAGCCCTGAATGGACCAATCAGTAAACGCCTGAGCCAGCGGGCATTACAATGTGAGAGTGATTGAGAGAGTGAGAGCGCCATCTACCCACCCAGAGAGAGCACTGCCAATTTTGCTCTCTTGGGCCCCGGCTGTTGATGGCAAACAGCATGACCGGGATTCAAACTCACGATCCTCTGGTCATAGTGTCAGTGTCTTAGCCTGCTGAGCCACTCGTTGGAGTATCTTGGTGTATGTATGGTTATGACTGATCAGAAAACATGTTGGTACTCAGCTGTTGTCAAAACGATGGTTTATCCTGTTTATTCAGGTTTGCACCATCCGTTGCTTCCCAGAATCTGATCTCTGCGGTGTGAAGATGGCCTGCAGATACTGCTGCGCTTCTGCTGTTTACCCACAAGCATGCTGGGAGCTTTTGAGTTTGCTCCAGCAGTAAAGCACTGCCAGCAGCAGCAGATATAGGCTTTGAAGTTAATGCCTTATTTTCTGTCTTAAGCACACAGAGAGAGTTTTGTTTCAGGTGGAGTGAAGGTGCTGAACAGTGTGAGTCTTGCATGCAGGCTGTCAGCTTTAACCCCTAACTCAGCCATTTGGTAGAGCACATTTGAGTCACCGTATCTTACTAAAGGTGTTGAACTTGACGTAATGTGATTGTGCCATCTCTACCAATCGGTAGAGGTGTGTTAAGCTAAAAACTATTAATCTAGAGGTCAGAAGTGCAACATTTTAAACCAGTGTAGACCAGCAGCTTCAAGGAATAAAGTGGAGTAAAAGCTGAAAAGCCGTTAGTGCTGCTGCAGCACCACACAGATGAGTGCGATGTTTAAAAAGTGAACAGAATGAGCCGTTTCTTCTTTGTTGCTGAGGACGTTAAAGGGTTAAAGTGGCCGATGAGGAAGCAGGTTTGCCCTTTTTAAGGTTTTGTGGTCACAAATTCCAGAGCAGAGGGGAGTTTCCCTGGAGGTGGATTTCATGTGTGGTAATGTTTACCTAGTAAAACGACCCCCCCTGAACAAACACACACACAGACTGCACTTCTGTAAGCCAGTTCTTTCCCCTATATATTACATGTCTGTTTATTGACACCCCTTCTAACGAATACCTTACCAGTTTCACAGCACACCACTTTTTTGAGTCGATATGATGACAGTGTAACCACTTTAAAACAGGCGAATTGTGTGTGTGCTCTCCTTTTTGTCTTGGTCAGCAGTCAAACTAATTAATTAATTAATTAATTATAGTTTTTAATTGTAATGTTGCTGAATGCAGTTAAATCCTCACAGCAATGCTCCAAAATTTAGTAGAAAGTCTTCTCTGGACAGTAGAGACAGTAACTCCAAAAAAAGCTGAACCAACTCTTTTTTTTGTTTTTTTTTTTGTTTTGTTTTTTTATAGCCTTGATTTAGCAAGAAACAGGTGTGACTGTGCTGGTGTCCCAATACTTTTGTATTTAGTGTGTGGAAAGACTTGGAAATGGTCCATTTTTGCTCAAAACACACTTTCACAAAATTCATTTAATTTTATTGTTGAGCAATTCTGACATAACAAGATCAGATAATTAGCATCATGTGTTGTAGCATAAGTATACATCACTGACTGTCCTAAATAGTCGCTTGATTCTTTCGTTTGATAGAGAACTTTGATTATTTAAATAGTCACTGATTTTTTTATGCATTTATTACATTAAAGGTGCCGTAGAATGGAGCTGTATTATGTGGTATACTTGAATAAGGACTGTTTGGTACACTGAGGTTCAAAGTATATCAGTAAACACTGTTGTCATGTTCAAATACGAGACCCACATAAACAGAAGAGGGCCGATTCCACAATCCTAGACTATGATGTAACAGTCTTACACCAGCTGAATGGCCACCATTAGTTTTCATTTCTGCTCCAGGTCAAGCACCTCAGCACCTTCATCAGTTCAGAACAAGTTTTCTCTTCACTCACTTCCTCTCTCGGGCACTTCTTTTCCATGCCGTGCATCTTTTCTCTCCTGTTTTTCCTCAGCTCTCCTTTCTCTTCACTCATCTCCTCTCTCAGACACTTCTCTTCCAAGCTGTGCACCTTTTCTCTCCTCTGTTTTTCCTCAGCTCTCCTCATTTCTCTTCACTCACTTCCTCTCACTAACACTTCTCTTCCAGGCTGTGCACCTCTTCTCTCTTCTGTTTTTCCTCAGCTGTCCTCATTTCTCTTCACTCAATCAATCAATCAAATTTTATTTATAAAGCGCATTTTACAACTGATGTCACAAAGCAGCTTTACAGGGTTAGCAATAACAGACATCAAATCATTAATCCCTAATCCCCGGTGAGCAAGCCAACGGCGACAGTGGCAAGGAAAACCTCCCTCAGAGCTGGAGGAAGAAACCTTGGGAGGAACCAGACTCACATGGGGGACCCATCCTCCTCTGGTCTGCTAATTCTAAGTGTGTGATGAATCATAATCATATGATCTTGTTGTAATGTTCAGGTGAACTGATATGGTGACAGTAGTGGGACAGGGATGATGATAGTGGGAGCAATTCACTCACATTCTCTCAGTAACACTTCTCTTCCATGCTGTGCACCTCTTCTCTCCTCTGTTTTTCGTCAGCTGTCCTCCTTTCTCTTAACTCATCTCCTCTCTCAGACACTTCTCTTCCATGCTGTGCACCTCTTCTCTCCTCTGTTTTTCCTCAGCTCTCCTTGTTTTTCTTCACTCACCTCCTCTCTCAGACACTTCTCTTCCATGCCGTGCACCTCTTCTCTGTTTTTTTCTCGTCTTTCTGCTTTCTTTGCTACTCTTACTTGGTTGAACAAGATTTACAGAATGTCAGAAAAAATAGTTTATGAACAGTGTGTAGTCTTGGTTTGTTTTACATGCTACTGATCAGAAAATCTGCTTGTATCCAATTGTTTAGTTTTATTACCGAGTAGCTTAACTTTAAATAGTTGATGTCAAGGAATCAGGGTTTAAAATAAGACTCTAAAGTTTATTATTTCACTACAGTGCCCATCAGTGTGATATGGATTATGGATATAAGCCATATATCATGCAGTTGATCTAACTCTTGACTTTCTCTGTCCAGGGGTAAAACCTTCTCTCGCTAACGTGATGCAGTGACCAAATACACCTACAGGACCACAGTGAGACCAGCACGCTCAGTCTGAGAGCTTGATGGACTACAACAGAAACCCAAACACTGGCCTTCAAAATGTCTGCAAACTCAACGGACAAATAAAAGAAATTGTCCCACATTTAGGATCTGAATCATTATTGAGACAAAGAAATACGTTTTGATACATTACTGTCATTGAATTGGTCACATGGTACTTTCGCCTTGCCTTCTCTGTGTTGTTTGACATTCATGTCTGAGAAACCTTTTATGCAGTATTGCTCCATGTCATCACCTGTAACTCCCGTCGTGAAATGATCATGAATAAACAAGTCTTATAAAAAAAGGTGTTAACTGTCTTATACGAAGTGCTGCCTTCAGTACAGCATCTCCGAACATTAGTGTGGTGAAAAATGTTCATTCTTAAAGGAAAAGTCATATATTTGTTAAACATAAAGTGACAGATTTTAAGCCTTTTTTAAAGTTATTAAAACAAAAATGACTGAAAATATCTTATATATGTGTAATTATTATAAAATATATAACAGTTTATCTTTCTGAATTAAATTATGAACAGAAATGAACTTTTTCGACTTAAACCCAACTAGTTAAGATAATGACTGAACTTTTCATATTATCATTTTGTATAATGGACTAGTTTGGCAAATCACTCGGCCAAAGACCTGTTTTCGTCGAGCTTTCAAACTAATATAACTAAAATGTAACTGAAGCTAATTAGCATCATGCTAACTGCACACCAAAATCTTTTTTTGTCGATATGATTTGCACACAACAGAATTTCATCCCCACATTTAACCCATCCGTGCTGTGAGAACGTGCCCGAAGCGATGGGCAGCCCTATCCACGGCACCCAGGGAGCAGTTGGGGGTTAGGTGTCTTGCTCAAGGGCACTTCAGTTATGAGCTGTCCGATCAAACGATCAAACCGGCGACCTTCCTACAAGACCAGATCCCTAACCTCCAGGCCACAGCTGCCACCTAAATCATCATCTGTTTGAAGCCGAAGGTTAGAGATGTGGACTTGAGACAAAAGCGAAGTTTTAGGTGGTGCCCCCCTCCCCAAATGAGGCCTCACGCAGTGTGTAGTCTGTGTGAAGTGCCAGGTTATGGAGGTCAGGTGTATTGACTACTCTATATTGTCTGTGCGTGTGCCCAGTGATGGAGTGGTGCCCAATCCTGGGCTTATCTAAGTTAGTGTAAGCCCCTGCCCTGTGCCCACTGAAGGGATGGGGGACTCATTGTGACCCTAATCAGAATTAATGGATGGATGGACTTTCCTGCTGGGGTTACTCAGTATGACTTTCTGTGGTTACTGACTTACTGTTGTTTGTTAAAATGGATCAAAGTAAGCAGTACTTTTAATGCCATACGAACCTCACCGCTGTTCAGACCCCAAACGTGTCCCGTCACATCGACTACGTTTGAGGTCGGGTGGAATGTGTAAATGAATTTCCACTGAGCTACTGTTTACAATCACTGACTGTAAAAGTTGTGCAAGTCACGACTGTGGTGTGCAATGATGGAGAACACAGAAGATTACAGTGACTCAGAGGCTATTTGGCACTTGTTTTATTGTTGCAGTGTAGACAAGAGGAGCAGAGGTGAGAGGTGAGACACAAAGTTTAGGGACACTTTGCATTATTCTTCAGTTAATTATAAGCCGTATTCAGATTGGATTAAGATGACGGGGTCGTCTTTTACAGGAAGTCCTCTGTGATTTTATTTATGATGCACCATGTCTGAGGTTTTCCGCTCGTCCTCTGAAAATTACAGCCGAGTTATCTGTTTTTAGCTCGTCTGATCACTTTAGACCCGTCTATAAGCAAATACCTGTTTTTGCATGTAGACGTTGTCTCGTGTCTGGAAATAAAGACTTGTGATCTTTTAACCAACAAACACTTTCATAAATGTCAAAACAAAACCTGTGAAAGCTTTAGACGAGCCATTTAATAATCTCCTTGGTCTGGATCCACTGCCTGTTCAACACATTATATAAACAAGCAAAGCTGAACAGTAGAGGGTGCTGCGAGTCTTGTTTGAATGGGAGTGAATGGAGCTAAATGGCTAATTAAATGGTAAACGTTGGTTACATTTATTAATTTTAGAACATTTACAAATTTATAACAAAAATATCTATTAAAACTGGCCAGTATCACTGTTTATCTAATCCAGCCCAGTTTTGTGCAGTTAAATGTTAGCATTTCAGCTACTGAGTGCTGATTGGTTTAGCATTTCAGTTACTGTGTGCTGATTGGTTTAGTATTTCAGCTACTGAGTGCTGATTGGTTTAGCATTTCAACTACTGAGTGCAGATTGGTTAACATTTCGGCTACTGAGTGCTGATTAGTTTAGCATTTCAGCTACAGAGTGCTGATTGGTTTAGCATTTCAGTTACTGAGTGCTGATTGGTTTAGCATTTCAGTTACTGAGTGCTGATTGGTTTAGAATTTCAGCTACTGAGTGCTGATTGGTTTAGCATTTCAGCTACTGAGTGCTGATTGGTTAATATTTCAGCTACTGAGTGCTGATTGGTTTAGCATTTCAGCTACTGAGTGCTGATTGGTTTAGTGTTTCAGCTACTGAATGCTGATTGGTTAGTGAGCAGCTCTGCTCATTCTCTGATTTTTAAGTCTTAAAACTGGTGTTTAAAGAGGTGTAACAACATAACAGCTGTGTTTATTTTATGTAGTTGTGTTTTGTGAAAATCTGCAGTAATGTGTATTAAGAAATTTAATGATTTAGAAATTACAATTTTGCACTAAAAGCTCCACACGAGCTCATTAATTTTGGACTTAAGCAGCACCCTATAGTGTCCCAACCAGGACAACAAGTGTCAGTTCTCCTTAATATAGACTCTGATAAACCCTCATAAACTCCTGTAGTTATTTTAATGTCATCCAGATGCAGGAATATCAACACCAGTGAGACGTCCCCTAATAAACGAATCCAGTCTGAATAGGGCTTTAGTTCATACCTGGTCATTTCATGTATCGGGATAAGATCCAGATCGAGACTATCCATACAAAAATGCAGGTGTAAACACACCGAAAATGAATTCACTCAAACCACTTCAGGAGCTGATTGGTAGTGTAAATGCATCCATCTCTCAAAGACACAACCCTACAACTGAACCCCACCAAATACATCCAGAACTGCACCCAAAACAGTACGTCATGGTGCATGTGATCCAGCAGCATGTGGAAATTGTTTATTAGGCATTTGGATGGATGCTGCTGTGCAGAAGAAGCTAGAAACCACCTATAGAAACAGATCCGTATAAGTCTAAACACCTCAGTTATAATAACAGAGCAGCTTGCTTACAGGAAGCTTAAGGACCACAATGCTAAAAGTGGTCAAGTGGTCAAATTTTGGGGAGAAGGTGATGTTTCTGAGCTGTTTTGCCTGTTACGCCCCAAACAGTAATAGATTTTAGTGACCAGCATTAAATTCAATTGGTATCAGGATACAGGTCTCATGAAATGAGCAGGTGTAAACAGGGCTATCATCCTGGTAAGAAGATTTACTTTGTCTATATGATTTTTTTCTCCCAATGTGTTTGGTAACCAATTGACCCGCCCATTTGCTGACTCTCCCTGCTTTACTTGTAATGTCTCTGACTCTAGGAGGGTGCAGACCAACACAAGCCTCCTCTGATGGATGTGAAGTCAAGCTCCGCCTTTTTTTGTGGCAGCCAACGTGCTCGGAGAAAAGCGCATGATGCCCAGTTCTGATGGATCAGCTGACAGACACCTGAGTCAGCTGACATTACTTAGTAGTGATGTGGAGAGAGTGCCATCTTACCTACCCAGAGAGAGCATGGCCAATTTTGCTCTCTCAAGTCCCGGCTGCCGATGGCAAGCAGCATGATTGGGATTCGAACTCGTGATCCTCAGATCATAGTGACAGCACCTTAGTCCGCTGAGCCACTCGGGGGCCCCAATTTGAATAGTGACAACTCAAGATGTTTGGACAATGGCATTATTCCTAAGGTAGAACTTCTTTAGCTTGTGTCCCCAAACTTTAGACAGGCAGTGTAGACAGAAGTGGTTTATCCTAGGGCAGCTGCAAGTGACTTGAAGTTACTCTTCATGCTCATCCTGGTTCTGTATAGGCTCTGTCTTCAATTCTTCAAGCCCCACATTCTCCTCTCCCACCTTGTCTTGCTTCTCCTCAACTTCTTGTCCACCATCTTTGTGTATGTTCTCCACTGCTTGTTCAGCATCTTCCAGTTTCTCCTCCACTGCTGGTCCAGCATCCTCCAGTTTCTCCTCCACTGCTGGTCCAGCATCCTCCAGTTTCTCCTCCACTGCTGGTCCAGCATCTTCATGTTTCTCTTCCACTGCTGGTCCAGCATCCTCCAGTTTCTCCTCCACTGCTGGTCCAGCATCCTCTTGTTTCTCCTCCACTCCTGGTCCAGCATCCTCCTGTTTCTCCTCAGCTTCTTGTTCAGCATCTTCCTGTTTCTTCTGAACCACCTCTTCCAACTTGTCCTCCACGCTCTCCAAAGGACTCTCCTCCACTACTTCTGCATCTTCTCCTCCACTTCTTTCTGTCTCTTTTTCCTCCACTATGACATTGGCAGTGTTCAATTTCACCTCCTCATGAGACACAATGTCTTCTTCTATAATCTCACTGATGGTGGGCACTTGGTCAGGGGTTATGACAGGTGGCGCTTAAGCAGGAGACAGAGATGAGGAATTAGCTGAGAATTAACATAAAAGCATCAGTTCTGCCTAAAATGCACCCAGTTTCTCCTTTACAGGATAGATAGACTGATGGTGGAGAAAAGCTGAGTACGAGTAACAATAGAAACAGTTCAAATGACTTGAACTATAAGCTCCATGGAGAAAAAATGAGCCACCTTCTGTGTTTAAGGTGGTAGTAACTTCATGCTCCTGCAGATGGCGCTGTTGAGGATAATCAGGCTATAAATACCTGCAGAGTGTGAAGTACAGGAAATTCTCAGAATTGTGGCTGAAAGACGAAACTGATCAGTTTTCACAGCCAGTTAATGAAAATTCCCGACAATAATTACTTCTACAAGTCAACGCAGGTCCTTCACAACCAGTGCACTTCCATACACCTGCAAATTCAGCTACTTCCTTCACACTCTGACCTTTAACCCCCAAATACAATCACTCCTTTATCATTAACATCTGAGACATTCTGCACTGCACCACCTCTTCTACATCTCACACCCTGCAGGTATTTATAGCCTCATCATCTTCAACAGTGCCACCTGCAGGAACCTGAAGTTACTACCACCTTAAATGTAATTGACTTAATTGACTTACAGCAGCAAAAAGAGTGGAAACACTATAACACAGCCCAGTTTTAGAGTCCCTGTGTCATTTCCCAGAACTTACACTGTAACTTCCTCTTATCAGCCAGTATATACAGAACCTTTACCAGCTGCTGGTATGTAAATGTAGGTCCAACAGAAGAAAACAATACTCTGTCCTAAATCACACCTTTAGCCTTAATTAAGCCTTAATTAAGAACTGATTTGAAAAAAGGTTTTAGTGATGTATTTTGACAGTACCAGCGTGGTAACTTCTGAGCATTTGCAAGAAATGTAAGTCCCACAGCTTCAGTTATAAACGAAAGACTCCAAACAGGTCTTGGCATCAGGTCTTGTATCCCAGATGTATTCAAACAGCCAAGGCATGTCTGGATCCAGTATTTCCGACACTGTCCTGCATTGTGACCTACTCAAATATGGTCAAATGAATCTCATCATTAATAATATCATCAGCTGCTTCTGCGTCAGGTGAAGAACATGCTGCTGTCAGCATCCATCAGCGCAGAACTGACAGGTTTAATGATTTAACAGGCAGGTTTGTTTGGGCTGCCTGAGAGAATGGTAATCATGTTTTAATAAGTTGTTCAACCACAGGTGCTTAATTGGGTGCTAACATGAAGAGGAATGTTTGGCACCGAGACAAGCTAGACGTGTCAGCCAAGTGACTGAAGAGGGTTCTGAGAAAATGACAAGACTACACAGTACTCACCAGCGTTCAGAGCCTGCTCTAGAGAAAACTCCAAACTGTAGAAAAAGAGAGAGAGAGAATGCATTTCAGGTGAGCTGAAGACAGGATAGAGTCAGGGTCAGTCAATGTAAGGCCAGATGACAAGTGTGAGATGACCAGACGACCATTAAAAAAGGTTCCAGTTGCAGGTGTTTAGTAGCCCGCATGGTAGCCTCCATTCAAATATGAATGCCTACACAAATCAGCAGTTGATTGGAGTCCTTTAACCCCACCCCTTGGGGGTCTTCTTAGTGACAAAATTTTGATTTCAGAGGAAGTGTGTGTGTGTGTGTGTGTGTGTGTGTGTGGGGGGGGGGGT
>BRDA01002580.1:0-23743 GCA_036984385.1 Crenuchus spilurus
TCTCTCTCTCTCTCTCTCTCTTTCATGCTCTTCCTTTCTCTCTTTCATGCTCTTCCTTTCTCTCTTTCATGCTCTTCCTTTCTCTCTCTCTCTCTCACACACACACACTTTCTTTGGCTCTCTCTGTCACGCTCTTCCTTTCTTTCTCTCACACACTCTCTCTTTTGCTCTCTCGGTCCCTCTCCCTCTCACACTCTTTTCTCTGTCTTCCTCTTTTTTTCTGTCTGTCTTTATCTCTCTCTCTCTCACACACGCACACTTTCTTTCGCTCTCCCTTTCTCTTGCTCTGTCTTTTACGCTTTTCCTTTCTTTCTCACACACTACCTCTTGCTCTCTATCTCTCACACACAGACTCTCACACACACTCTTGCTCACCCTCTCTTTTGCTCTCTCGCTCACTCTCCCTTTATCCATCTTCCTCTCTCACTCTTTCTGTCTCCATCTCTCACACACTATTTCTCTCATTCATTCTTTCTTCCTTTCTCTCTCTCTTTGTTTCTCTTTCTCTCACACTTTCTCTCTTCCTCTCTCTAACAGGTGCATGCAGATGATCTCTCTGAATGCTAAATCACACCTATCTGCTAAGTGTCACAAACTCTCCAACTCTCCATATTTCCTTGTAATCTCCTCAGAACACTGTGATTTATCTATCCGTCCGTTCGTTGGTCCATCCAACCATCCACACACACACACACACACACACACACACACACACACAAAGGCTGTTATACTAGTTTTGCTGGATGAGTTTGAGGTTCTCACAGACACTCACACCTGCATACAGGCGTATTTCAGACCTTTCCTCTCATTCTTTAAGTGTCTGACAAAGACTGAAAGTAAAGGCTCTCCTGTTTCTGAACCTGTTTGACATTCAGCCTCCATCATCCAGCCTCCAACACTCAGCACAGAGCACAGAGCTCAGACTGAGCCTCAGACTGTGAGGTTCCCACAACCACGTTTAAGGAAAAGTTCACCCAAAGATCAGATTTACCTCATTTTTACCCCGGATGTAATCAATCAACCATGACATGTTTGAAGTCTAAATTTAGCTTCTTCAGTTTAGAACCAGAGTTGTATGATTATCATGGTCAACACACACAAGTCACAGATTAGTTTATGTGGTTTAGGGGACAGTGTGACTTTTTGTGAAGTATAAAATGACTTTTAGTGCATAAATAAAGTAAAAATTCTGGGCCCAAGGTGCTGACACTATGATCAGAGGATCGCGAGTTTAAATCCTGGTCATGCTGCTTGTCATCGACAGCTGGAGCCTGAGAGAGCAAACTGGCTGTGCTCTCTCCCCATCACTACTACCTCACAATGTCCACTGGCTCAGGTGTCTGTCAGCTGATCCATCAGAGCTGGGGATACTGCAGTTTCCTCAGATTGTGGTAAAGAGGTAGTGGTTGATTTCACATCTATCGGAGGAGGCCTGTGCTAGTCTTTACTCTCCTAGAGTCAGAGACATTACAAGTGATTAGTAGAGTCCTAACAGATGGGTGGGTCGATTTGCAAAATTTGGCAAAAGTAAAATAAGTAAATAAATCAAATCACCAATTTCATCACTAGACATAAATCTAAAGTGAACTGGATCATCAGGTGCCTAGAGATCTCCAGCCCTAGTGGTTAAAAATTACTGCTGTCAGAACAAAAAGTTGTATCTCCAAAATGTAAAAAAACAAAAACAAAAACAAAAACAAAAAAACTTACCTTTCAAGCAATGTTGACACAAAACATTTAAAAAATTTAAGCTCAAGTCATTTAACAATGCAACAAGTTAATACTGTAACTATGACCTTTTGGGTTTGGAAACAAGCTGGTGACACGGTTTCAGGTTTGCCAGGTTCACAGTTTTTGGCCTACTTGAAAAACTTACAATGACTAGAAAAATCTCTTATAATAAAAACAGTACAACAAATAGCTGAAGATGCGTTACATAGACTTTCTAATGTTAGAGATGGCAGGAAGGAAAATTATTAGTTATATAGTATAATAATATATAGTTATATATAAATATATAGTTATAAACAAATATATAGTTAAAAAGCTTACAATTTTGTAAGAAATTAATAAAAAAGTAAGATTAAAATAAGATTTAAGAGCAGTAAAAAAAAAAAAAGATAGCTTTCTCAAACGTCTGATTTGACTCTAGATTGGATTGGGTTAGTTTTAAGCTTGTGTAGGGCTGCTTTCTGTCAGACAGTGGGCTGGAGAGTTTTCTGGGACCTGGCAACCTGGGATGTGCTTCTTGGATCCCTGCATTTCCGTCAATCTGGGTTTGATGTGCTGTTCTTTGTCGCATTGCAAGTGACATTAAAGGCACTTCAGAATCCGATTTGAGCGGCCAGAGCCTGCAGACTTATTTCACCTCGATGTGAGACTTGGAGCACATTTGCAAACTTCAGATGTAATGCAGTTTCTGGCTGCGGTGACTACCAAAAATCAATCTGGGTACAATCTAGATAGGCAAACTTCACTTTAATGCTTGAATGAAGCACCTGTCACCTCTCTGCTCGGCCACTGATGGACAGAGTCTTCCTTCACTGACAGCAGCTTAAAGTCATCACTTGTCATTGGAGTAAACCCCTCTCTGACCCTCACAGCTCTTAACCTACTGACCTCGAAGAGAGGGATGACATGTCATGTTGTCAGAGGTAAAGTATGCTGACCGGCACACACTTGAGAGCAGAGCAGCAGACTGAGGATCTATTAGGGTTGAACACCATCAGGAAAAGCTTTGATGAGCTTCGTAATCAATTGCCCAGTGACGCAGAGCCGTCCAGCCAAGCAGACGGACCAAAACAATTAACACATTCCACGCTACTTTCCTCCTCTTTGTTGTTTGTACTTCCAAAGTCACCTCCTTTACTTTGTTCCCACTTTCAGACTTTTTTATTGGCTTGACGACTCACTGAGTCTATCAGGATTTAATGACCAAAGTGTCCATCTCTTCAGTTGCTCTGTGATGTATAAAGAGCAGCACTTCTGATGCCAGTGTGGACCACTGCTAAGCCTTCTATAACTTATTATTGCAACTTTGCCAATGTACAAGTTCACAAACATCGGAATTTGACCTGCACATTTAACCCATCCGTGCAGTGTGATCTGATTCCAAGCAGCATTTGGTTCTCACACTAGGCTGACAACATGTGCCCTGAAGTGGTGGGCAGCCCTACCCATGGTGCCCGGGGAGCAGTTGGGAGTTAGATGCCTTGCTCAAGAGTTCTTCAGTAATGACACAACAAGGTCACAAGACCAGAATTTTCAGGCTTTTTAACCCTCTGGAGGCGGGTTAAATGTAACAAAATTTAGCCCATCAATGGATTGGTACCCTGTCCTGCGCCCGGTGAAGGGTTATGGGACTCACTGTGACCTGAATCAAGATTAAGCGGAAGATGACAGAAGGTTAATATGAATAAATATTGTTGTAGACTACCACAACTCCTTCACTTGCACTTCTCTCTCTCTCTCTCTCTCGCTGGGGGAAAAACTGGAAGGTCACATCATTCTTCTCCCTCCTCAATCAACAGTGAAAAAGGCTTGTGAGAATACTGAGAATCTATGATGACTGATGTTCTTCTCATTGGTCCCTGTGTGCTGTTTGCTCATCATGTCTCTCCTCATATCAAACAGTGTGCTGAGAGTGAGAGTGTGTCAGTGTGTGTGCACCCTGACAGACAGTATATCTTATGAGCACCAGGTCAAAATTAACAAGATTATTTTTTAATTAGTTAAAAATGACAATGTGAGAGCCCCGAGTGGCTCTGCAGGCTAAGACGCTGACACTATGACCAGAGGATCACAAGGTAGAATCCCGGTCATGCTGTTTGCCATCAACAGCCGGGGCCCAAGAGAGCAAAAATTGGCAGTGCTCTCTCTGGGTGGGTAGACGGCGCTCTCACTATCACTCTCACATTGTAATGTCTCTGGCTCAGGCATCTACTGATTGGTCCATTCAGAGCTGGGAATCCTGCGCTTTCCTCCGAGCGCGTTGGCTTCCCAGGAATGGTGTGTCAGCAGTAGTTTGAATAGAGGCGGTGGCTGCATCACACACAACAGAGGAGTTGTGCTTGTCTTCACCCTTCTAAAGTCAGGGACAGTGCAAAAGTGATGTGGAGAGGGCTCTAGCTAATGGGATGGTCTAATTGGCTACTACTACATTGGGAAAGGGATAAAAAATTGGCAAAAAAATGAATAAATAAAACATTTACAATGTAAACTTTTGTGACTTTGAAAGCAGGTTCATTATTGTATCATTGGATGGTTGGAGCTTCTCAAATGACTCGAGTGTTTAATGACTAAACTGACATCAGCATTTCGATCTGCAGGACAATACATCAAACAGGGCTGGAGACTGGTCGAAATCACATAAATATTATATACTGTGTTGAGGGAAACGAGCCTTTTACAAAAATACACACACATTATAGAGCTCAAACACTGGTCTGCAGATATGTGGATAAAAGTGATCTGTTCAGATCAGCCATCTTTCACCAAAGTCTCCACAAATTGGCGAAGATGCCAAAGATGCACTACAATGGTGGGACCCTCACCACAGCAGAATGACAGATTTTCCTGCACAGATTTTAGCATTTTTCAGCCAGAGTGTGGCCTGACCACTAGGGACCATTGACTCAGTGTATGCTATAGGGGCACTATGCTGGCCAGGTTTGGGTCCACTGGTCCGCGTAGAGTAACGAGTAAGTGCAAATCAATACAAAGTTATTCTGTCTGATCGTCTTCATCATGAAGCATTTCCATCTTAGTGGAGATGGTCTCTGCTAGAATAAAAACGCTGCTATCCACAGGGCAAGAGGGGTCACTGAATGGTTTGATGAGGATGAAAATGCTTTAAATAACATTACTGAGACACCAATAATATTCCATCCATCCAGACTTCCCTAAAGACGGAATATATGCCCAGGATCACTGATCGGGGAAGCTCAACAACATACTAAAATTCTTTTGTTACTTCTTGAATCGCATCGCTGCTTAAACTTTATCCGCTCCTTTGACCCCGTGTTGCTTCAGGTGCACTTTTGGCCATAGTGACCTTCAAAGCCCACGAGAGAAGTGCCCATCAACTGCGGAAATAGTCAACCGAGCATCGTGTGTGTAATATAAGCTCATTGTGAGCTATTCTGTGTGCTCATGAATGCAGACCACAAGTCTAGTAAACATGTTACGCAAGGTAGAAGAACTCCTGGGGCAACAAGAATGAGTCATACCCCTCTCTCTCTCTCTCTCACACACACACACACACACACACACACACACACACACACACAAGAAAAGCTAAATATACAATTTTAGATAAACTCAACATAAAACCAAATAAAAAGTGAAACATTACGACGAGGTCAAAACGACAGCTGAGTTTCTGTGTAAATAGCGGCTCACAAAGTGTTTAGTATTCAAACCGTTTGTTCAAAGTAAACAGTCTGATTTAAAAAGCAGCAGCAGAACAAATCAAGCATTTGAAATCAGAACAAAGCAGAATACATAATAGACAAAATATACATAATCACAAAAATTCAGACTCGTATGACTCATGCTGGCCTACAGTCAGCTACTTTCTTCTGAAATCAAATTTCTAAATCAAATCCAACTCAGGATCATGACAACCAGGCCAAACAGCAGATGTTTAATATGCTTTATGCCAAACAAGAATAGATTAGATTCAACTTTGCCAATGTGGTGGTACACAACGGAAGTTGACCTCCGCATTTAACCCCTTCAAACACACTAAGCTGTGAAAACGTGCCCAAAACGGTGGCACCCGGGGAGCAGTTGACGGTTAGGTGCCTTGTTCAAGTGCACTTCAGTCAGCCCGGGGATCGAACCGGTGACAACACCAGATCCCTAACCACCATCCCAGCCCCTTACAACTATGACCAATATGCTTAATCCCACAGAAAACATACTGAACTAAAAGTTATGGTTTCTAAATATTAAGGATTTGTTAGCAAGCATCTTACTGCTATGGCCTCTAAACGGTTGTCTTCTATTGTTTTAAGGAAGGTTGCAATGAAGTGGGGCGGCACGGTGGCTTAGTGGTTAGCATTTTCGCCTCTCAGCACTGAGGTCTTGGTTTCGAGTCCCCATCTGAGTGGAGTTTCCATGTTCTCCCCGTGTCTGCATGGGTTTCCTCCCACAGTACAAAAACATGGAGGTCAGGTGGATTGGGTACTCTAAAAATTGACCACACATTTGTGTGTGTATGTATGTGCATGTGTGCATCAAGTGATGGATTGACGCCCTGTCCTGGGCTTAGTTGAATAGTGTGTAATGCCCTGCGCCCAGTGAGGGGGTAGGGGACTATCCGCGACCATAAGAATTAAGCTGGTTTGATAATGGATGGATACAACGAAGGGCTACTGCTGAAATCAGCACTTGATCTCTGGCCTCTTTGAACTAATAGAGGAATGACATTTAAGAAATTATTGGGTCATTGTTGGTGGCATGTTAAACCAAATTGAAACTAGCCCATAGTAACTTTTAAATTCAGTGCAGTCAAGACGACAAAATCATCACTGTCCACTTACTTATGGCGCAAACAGCATATACACTTTACAACCTTATGTTTTATATATACATACATATACATATATACATATATAACACACATTCATAATGCAGAAATAAACAGTTCTCATAGTCAATGTGGTGAATATGGAACCATCAGGACCTGAGAAGTTCCAAATCATTATGATTAAATAGCATTACTAAAACAACAAGGCTTACGGGGTCAGCAGTGGTATGGACAGCCATCCAATCAAGTATCTGTGGGATGAACTGGATCAAGTTCAATCCATCTCAACTAAAAGGGGTTGATGAATCTTCTACGTCTTGGTGGTACCACTGCCACATCACATTGGGAGCAGCAATAGCACGTTAAGGGAGCAGACTATTCCTGTTATACTAGACTCCTCAGTACTTTACTCTGCTGGCAACTAGTTTAGCAAGCCAACGATGACAGCAGCAGCAATAAAGCATAAAGGCAATAGATCGTTTTTTCTAAACCAGAACTTATAACCAAAGCAATTGTTCACAAAATGTATGTAGTTCCAAGTTCAAAAAGTTAGTATGGTTAAGTTTATATGATTCACTTTTACCAGACTGGGGATCTAAGGGGAAAAATGTTATTAAATGTTGGTACGTTAATCACTTAAATCAGGGGTGTCAAACTCCAGTCCTGGAGTGGCGGCCGGATGCCTGCAGAGTTTGGGGATTTCTCTGCTCTGACACTACAATTAAACCTGCTCATTACCTGCTGAGCTGAATCAGGTGTGTTTGATCAGGAAGATCACAAAACTCTGCAGGAATCCGGCCCTCCAGGACTGGAGTTTGACACCCCTGAATTCTGCCTGTAGTAAAAAGTCCACATAATGCAATCACTGAGAAGCAAAGTCTTTGTTTTGATGCAAAATGCTCAATTCTAGATAAACTGGGAGGAATCAAGACTCCGATTTGTCAATGATGGAGATAGAAACTAGGGTTTGCGAGGACTACAGCGCAAAAAAGCACTTTAATTACTATTCAAACCACCAGTGAATGTCGTCGTTTCGTTAGTTGATGGTAAAATATTGGTAGCTTACAAATGTTTGCTTTAGGGACTATTTTTTTAAAAAACTGCTGTATAAAAACAGGCAGCACATTTTAAATATTCATATTTTATATAGGAGCTGCATGTTATAAATTGAGTTATTCTGAATCTGCTCTCTTATAAAGCTACATTTTAACACATTATGCTCCTGAAAGCCTTCATCACCTAATATGAGGTGCCACATTTGGGTTGACAAGTCTCCTTAGTGGCAGATCTTTTCAGTACCAAAAAGAACAGTTAAAATCATTTCAGTGAATCCCACACTCAGAATTTCATTCATTCAACAAAGCACAGGACACTTCATATCATTTAATAACCTGGGCTTTATTGTCAGATTTCTGTGGGAACGGTCACATTTTTTTTTTCCCCCTCTCACTTTTTTCAATAATATTTTATCTTTTAAATTTTCAATATTTTAATTCTTTGCCTGCCACCAGGTTGAAATAGAGCCCTGGAGGGAGTTCAGTTCAGCCAGTGGACTGGGCATTGGAGACCGGGGCTCTGGACAAGCCTGGACTGCACTACTGCAGCCTTGCCCGAGAGCCATCCTCTTCATGGAAGAGATGAAGCAGTATATTCCCAAAGGAAGGCACACCTTTTTACTTGTGGTTTTAGGCCTTGAAATAGTCTGGAGTCTGTCGGATGATGTGGTTAGAGACTGAAGTCAAGGAGCCTGGAGGTGGGTGATCACTCCTGCTCCTCCACCTTACGTGTCTTTTAGCTGAAATGACGACACGGTCACAGCAACAATGGACAGTCATCAGCATTCCCTCACAAGTGAATGTCACACTGACGAGCAACCAAAAATAAAGTCTTCCATTACAAGAAGCGCAATGTCGCTTCACCACAAGAACTGAAAAACAAAAAGAAAAACAAACAAAAAAAAGATACAAAAATAATTGTCTTTGTTGTACAAAAACTACAATGGGAGGCAAAACATTTCATAGTATGAAAAGGAACAGAAATTATACAAAAGCAGCGATAATCATTACTGAAGTCAACAAAAACAAACAAACAGTGCTTAGTTGAGATGGAAGCCACAGATGCTTCCAAGTGAAGACTTCATGACTTGTCTGTCACTTTGTTTTGGGATGATTAGTTAAATGGAAGATTCTTACACACTCCTCCATCCATCCTCCCCATCCACCATTCCCAAAGCCTCTACGCGACCCAAAAACCACACCCCCACCCACAAAAACATCACTAAAAGAAAAACAAAACAAAACAAAATGAATAACTGGGGAAGACAAAACTAAAAGGATTGGATTTGCAAAGAGAACCAGTAGAACTAGAGAACAAAGGGTCCGACTCAATGTTCAATGTTAACCCCCCCTCCCCCTGACAAGAAAAAAAAAATTGCTACCAAAACACAAACAGGAACAATCAAGGGTACAGTGTTCATGGAAAAAGGGAATACAAAAAAAAACAAGACACCAAAACAAAACAGAAAAAGGTGTAAACACATCACAATAAATAGGTAAAAACAGCAGGTTTACTCATCATGCACAAAGCAATGACTCTTAAACCCTTTCTTCTGCTACACGGCTCGCACTCAATCTCTCGCTGCATTCTTCTTTCCTCCCTTCTCCTTTTTTCTTTTTTTTGTAATTCCCAAGTGCAAAACATCACAAATGAACAAATCTGTTTTCAAGTAACATATATACAAGGTTTTGGGGAGTGGAGTAGGGGGAAGGGGAGTTTTACAAATAGGCAGTTACTGTACATTGAATATTTGCCATATTCATAATTTACATATGAATCATTTTCTCTTATTAACAGTAACGAATATATATGTATATATGTATATATTAAAAAAACGGAAGAAAAAAAAATAAAAAGACAATGAAGAGTTGAGATTAGCTGTCGAGGCCCGACAGTTGCTGTGAAAACTCGCTGTCCCTTTGCATTCCCAAAAGCGATTGGTGCACAGCACCAACAGACTGAACTGGGCAGGGTGAAAGGTCACCCAGGGAACAGTTACTACGTCACCTCCATAGCGACTGTGTTGTCCGCTATACTGAGCGACTGCTTTTCCTGTTCATGGTTCTCCCTGCAAATTAGAATAAAAAAAAAAAAAAAAAAACAGTAAGGCACTAAAGGCATTAAATACTGCACATGTCAAGTTCAACACTGCTTTGTCAAGTTTAATGACCGCTAAATACACTCCTCATAAAAAGTTACGGATACTTGGCTTTCGGTTGAAATTTCAAAATGAACCTAAGATGCGCTCCTTTACAGGTTAACTTAATGTGACTCTCTCTAAATTTTTGAATGCACATGTCCAACTGTTCAGTGTTTCAGGGCTTTTTGCACAACGTACTCTTCTACAACAAGGAGCTTAATGTCAAAATTCACAACAGGTTTTTGATCTGTGAATCGACAAATAAATCTACTGCTTCATTTAGAATGGGTATTTAAACTCCTCCTCATCAGGCTGTTCACATTCTGACATCATGACACCAAGACGACACCTAACAATTGATCAGCAGTACCTCGCCATTGTGAGGCTTCAAACATGTTCTCAGACAGAAGTCACCACTAAGCTTAGAGGGTCAAAGTGTCATCAGCAGGTTGTAACAGAGATAGAGAGACTGGAAGAGTCACAGAAAGGCACAGAAGTGGACATCCTTTGGCCACATCCCACACTGAGGACCGTTGTGAACAGTGCCCTGCGGAACCGGATGATGAATACCATACAACTCCAGGCACATTTAAAGGAGATGAGAGGCACAAAAGTGTCACGTCAGACCGTTAAAGCTGGACGAGGGACCTGTGGGCCTCAGTGCTGTTCAGTGAGGAGTCAATTCTGGCTCAGCAGGAATGATGGCAGCCAACAATGTTGGAGACGTGAAGGAGAGCGCTATGCATCAGCCACTGTTGTCACCAGACGGGCCTTTGGTGGTGGGGGTGTTACTGTGTCTAGTCAATACAGAACTGCCCTACACTTCATAAATGGTACAGTGACAAGCACATACTACTCTAATAACATCTTTAATCCAGTCATTGTGCCTCTGCATGAACAACACAGTCCTAATATCTTCATGGACAACAATGCTCCACCCAATCGAGGTCACATTAGGGAATGGCTGCTGAAGACTGTGGTACCTCAAATGGAGTGGCCTGAACTTTCTCCATACCCGAATTCCATAGAAAACCCATTGGATCAGTGGAGTTGCAGTGTAAAGGCTCATAACTCTGTACATCAGAACCTCACTGAACTGAGGGCTGCCCTTTAAGACGAGTGGGAAGCCATGCCTCCACACAAACAGTTAGTCGACTTGTGAATAGCAGGAGACGTCATTGACAAGCTGTACTTGATGCTCAAGGGCACGACACGTTATTGAGACACTGACATTTTGTTGGGGTTTACCCACCACTGTGCTTTTGTTTCAGTAAATTGTTTGAGATGAGGAAATCATTGCATGCTTCTACTAAAATGCCCTACTTTCATGATGTAATATCACTGTAGCGTCAACTTTACTTATTCCCCATACATTTCACCCAAAAGCCAAATATCCCTAACTTTTTGTGAGTAGTGTATGTGCCACAGTAAAATAAAACTGGAGCAGTTTTGCTGTAAGCAATTTAGCTTCTTAGTACCATCTTTCAGTGCTTTATATTCTGTACATATGCCAACATTTTACTGAGGAGACTTAAGGTGCTTTCACACCCAAAAGTCCGGACCATGGTCCAAACCAAGGATTGTATGTTTTTTACTTGGTATATATTTGGTCCGTTTAGGTTTGTTTTCACACTGCATTTTGAATTACCCGATTATTAAAAGCACTACAGGCATTCTCGGGTTTAGATATCAGGAATAGGATAGTGCCAGGATGATGGCCAGTTTTGGGATGAGGTAAACGTTAGTGGAATATTACAGTAAATATAATATATTGCTGAATGAAAGTTATATGCAAGGTAATTATCCATGATGGCATCTACAATGGCTTATCCAAATAAGGTTTCTTTTCAGTAACAGTGATGTGGCACTGAACACTGATATACTACTCTAGCGTTTACTCACCCAGTGGTGACTTTGGGGAGCTGACAGTTGGAAGCAGCGGCTGCGAGTTTTAAGGCAGCGGGTGGCACACCGCCAAGACTTCTGGGAAGGTGGCGGGCGATCTGGGGTGTCGCCACACTCAAACGCAAACTGTTCCCAATCAGAACCTGAGGGGCTGCATTGGCAGTATTGTTACCGTGGTTACTGAGTGGGTTGTGTGCATTGTGGACAGAGCCTGTTGTAGAGCTGTTATTTGAAGGGGGTAAGCTGAGTGAGGGAGAGGTCATCACTGGTGATGGGCTTGGGAGGACTGAAGCTGATGATGTAGCAGAGAGTTGTAAGCCCTTGTAAACACCTGGAAGAAGATAAACAGAACAAGATTAATTACAGAAGACATCAAGAATAAGGCTCACAATATTCACACAGGCACTCACTCTTACCTTTTTCTCCACGTGATAGTTATTTGTGCAGCAGTATGTAGAGCAAAAACTACTTAAAAATACTTAGAGGTGCACCATTCATTAATTTTACATTTACATAAATTGATCTATGTACATTTTTGTCTCATTGGCTTTTTTAAATAAAGCTAGCACGTTTCCAGCACTTCATTTTCATTTAAAAACGACATTTGCTCCAATTATTTTAAAAAGATTTAAAGTTAACCCTTTACCAAATTAGAAAAATGGCTTGTTGGGTCATAAAAATGCAAAACAAAAAATCCTTCTGTTGTCTAAAAAGAGAAACCTAACAGCTATTAAAAAACAAGATTTTATTCAAGGAGATGCATCGAGCTTCCTTTTTGTTGGATAGTATTGAACAATGAAATGGTGCTGTATACAATTCAGAAGAAAGACTTATTTGAACTTCGCAAAACAAATGCACCCCTCCCTTCTGTGCTCCATCAGAAGCTCTGCCCCCAAAGTTAATGAACACGCACTACCAAGGTAACATGGACTTAAGACCCAAAACAAATAGAGAGAACAATTAGCTCCAGCAAGCTAATTGCTATATTTGCTGCTGATAAAACCAGTGATCAACTAAACATTTGCAAATATGAAAAATTGAACTATTTTATGTGAAACAGCAAAAATAATGCAATTCAGCATTCATTGGTCTCTCCACTATCCAATCTCTGCACCAAACTTTACATGGATTTTCACCCCTTGCCCTTCCTTTTCTCCCCATCCTAGACACATGTGGCAACACCCCCCCTGTTGCTGATTGACTGGAATATATTTCTCAGTCCAAGTCACTGTCTTTGCTCCTCATGTACAGAGCCAGGACCGAATGCAAATGCCAACATGTTTCAAGCGCAAAAACAGACCAGAAAGCTAATGAACTACGGCAAAACATTCGCCAATTTAAAAAATGTATTCAGTTTGAAAACTTTAAAAATGGTCATATTTCAGGTCTATTCTTTGTTCAAGTTAAATAAAATAAAAGCACTGTAATGCAGCTTCAAACTACAATGGTCACGTTTCAGTTAACAGACCTTCTTTCCAGACATTTCTGTTTAGATTACAAACCTGAGGCCTGAAGGATGCCATTGACTCCACTTCCCATAACGCCATCCTCTTTGACTTTTAGAGTCAGCAGCTGGTCAGATGTGACGAGAGCAGAGGCAGCAAACTGAGCACTGGCTGAATCCAGCGTCTTAGACCCAAGAGCCTAGAAATATAGAAAACTTCCGTCAGTCAAAAATATGCACAAAACAAAGAATATGACCGACTGTCCCCCTCTCACACACCTGTGTATTGTTAGAGGCATCACTAGCCTGCTGCTGGATCTGCTCCAGCTGTTGTTTCTGCATGAGAGCCAGCTGTTCCTGATGCTCCTGGTACTGCTCTGCTGTGAAAACTGAAACACACAGTCATCTTGAGGACATTGCACAAACACTGTTACCAATGCCTGCAACAATAATTACTGCACAGTCCTCTACAGCTCTATCCTCTGAAATGACTGCAGTAGCTGCATCTCTATTACACCACGTTACTACTGGACATCTGTATTTTATTGATAAATATAAAATTTACTGTTTTTAATATGTTGCCAAAAAAAACAGTTCAACGCTGGACAAATCAATGGCAGAACAAAACGCTGAAATCACGACATTCTCGAGAGAACTGCTCTTTTAGAACAAGAATAAAAAAAGACTGAACTATGGAAAAAAACAAGCTTTCATGCATTAATTACCTCAGCTTTATCAATGCAATTAAAATGTATCCATGCATTGGGCACATATGTAAAATTCTTAATTAATGAACTAAGGCAGCCTTAAGTTTAAGACTTATGAGTTTAGGGAGTGAATTATTTGTTAGTGTGTTTATAATGACGGTACATGTCTGACAGCAAATTGGACTTCCAATTGAGTAGCAACAAATAACTGGTACAGCCAATGCAGCACACCAAAATGCAAAGCACTTAAAATATTTTAAACCACAAACTCAACGTAGCAACAGTTATAAATGCATCAAATTTGTGGCTAGAATATGACTAGGGATGCAAAATATCAGCAGGTGAAGCATTATTTGCCCAGACATTAGTGATCAACCAAAAATGGGCTCATCACTAACCAATGCCAAAATTCAGAGTACAGGGCAGCTGATGCAAGACAAAGATCTTGTTTTTGTGTGTGGAATAAATAATCGCTTAATTGGTTTATCACCAATTGAAATTCCAATGCATCTAAAAAGATGACAATTTGCCTTAAAATATTACAAACCCTCAACAAAATATGCTGATAGAATACTGATAAACATGCATCCAAAACAGAAAGACAACCGAAAGCAGCATAGAGTACCAAGCACACAAAGGCTTCTGCACCCGCCAAACTGCTTGCCTTAAATTCTGCCAGTAATGCTTTCATTTCCATTAGTCTGTGGCTTGTTTAATATTAAAAGTGAAAACCAGTTTTGATGGGCTTGTGCTGCTGGAGGGAGAATAAGGCTGCACAAGCTTCATTTGTTTCTTTTTCATTGATGCAAGGCCATCAATTATGAAGCAATGGACACTTTCATTTTTCATCTATAGGAGACATGCCTCCCCCCATATTGTTCACTGGTATCTTTATTCAGGGTGCTCAACACAAATACAGAGAAAAGGGTGTAATGGAAGTTAGAAGTATAATTACTGCTGGCTTTGACAGCATGCTGCTCAAGATAGAATGTGACCAAACATAGGAGAATTAGCAGAAATTAATTTTCCACCCACGCACCCATTTCCCACCAACATAAGAATAACCCTCACACACCAAATCAAACAACAGAGCTTAATGTTTTCACAAATGAGAAAAATTATAGCACCACCCACATACAGTTAATATGCAGGCCTGGATGATATCTAAAAGTAAAAGCATAGTATTTTCTTCTTTTGGAAAAAAAAAAAAAAAAAAAAAAAGTATAGCTTATATTAGCTCTATTGTTCTGTTGAGTTTCTAACGTATAGATGTCTTGTCCAAAAGAGATACCACAAGTCAGTATTTCGGAACAATTTTTTCAAATCATATTTCACGCCTTAAAGACTTCATAATGTTAAATTTTAGTAATCACTTCCAAGATGTGGGAACCCTGTAAGCTCATCAACTGAAGTAAGCATGCATGTTCACATGGGTGTACGATGCTAGTCCTGGTTAACACTGATTTCTCAATACTGCATGTAAAATTAAGCTACCACGTGCATATAATGGATATTGTATAAAAACAAATGCAAAGCAGCTGCATTTTCATTATCCAAGACTGAATCCTTCAATTTAATGTGATTTACTCCACTACAAGTACACTGCACTAAACTACAAATATCAGAAAACCCATATTGTGATACTACATCTCTACAATATCACCCAGTCCTATTCTATGAATAATTGTGTACATGGTCATTTACCAGCCGCAGGCGTCACTGTTACGGATCCTCCAGTTGCTGTGTTAGTGCCTGATCCTACTGGTGTGCTGGCAGCCTGGCAGAAGCTTCTGTTTGTTAGTGTCCGTGGTTTAAAGTGCCTCCAGCGGCAGGCCTTAATGTTGCGGAGAATCTGCCTAAGATGGACAGAGGAAGTGGAGGAGTAGGGTGGAGAAGCTGGCAATGAGGTGGCTGGGATGGAGGTACTGTTATAAGTGGTGCTTTCTGGGTGAAGCGGAGAAACAGCTGGCAATATCTCTTCTGCAGTTGAGTCCAGATTGTGGAAAAGGGTATCTACATCTGAGTGAGCACGATCCAGAAGAACTCTGTACATCAGGGATTAAACAAGTATTCAACATTTGTAGAAAAACAGAGCAGTATGCTTAGAATCTTCAACTTAAGACTACAGTGCATGTTTTTGTACGTGATACTAACCTGCCCCCTCGTCCTATCCGTCGCCGTGCCAATCCTAGGCAGCGGCATGGTGCTGAAAGGCTAGTGAGAGAGTAACGGAACCGTGGGTCACAAGACCCTCCTTCAGTTTCGCTACACCATGGCCAGCCACCCCTCTGATCCAAACGAGACTAAAACCAGAAAGAATGAGTTAATAAATAAGAAATATTCATACGTACCTTTAAACATAAGTTGTTCAAAGACAGCACAGCAGACAACTTTTCAGAACAGAAAATAAAAATGCTGACTTCATTGATAAACACTAACAATTGCTAGATCAGCTGTCTTGCAGGTGACTGATGAGTAGATTCTGACAATGAAAATAATTTGAGGGAAAAGAAAGAGTGGCAGAAAAGAGGACATACAGCATGGTAAACACAGCCTGCTTTCCTCCTAAAGGCAAACGCTCCATCAGGGTCATTCTCTTCCTCAGCCTCTGATGACCCAGAATGCATCTGTATAAAACCAAACAGCAGTCAAAAACAATTCAAAGGACAATTTCAATTATTGGTGGCAATTTTTTTTGCTGTTTATCCTGTATAGTGATGTCAAAGTCAATTTTGGGCAAACACTAGCCTCCATTTCAAGCCAAACAAAAAACTCTTGAACATAAAATCAGTGCCTCCATGCAACAATTATGTCTGCACTGAACTTGTAATGGCAGTTTATTTGACCAATAAAATTTCTAAAAAAAAAAATAAATAAATAAATTGTACCCCTGCATGTACTTCTAAGAACTGAAAGTGTTCAGTTGTCTCAGAAAGAAAAAAAGATGCATAACAGATATTTGAAACAGATCAATTATAAACTGGGTTTGCTCATAATTTCACAGGAATCACAAAGTAAATACCTGTGAGAAAGTTTCCTCATCAGAGCTGGGAAAGTCATATTGATTAAGATCTTTGGGATTAAACAGCGAGGGGCCAGACAGTTGGGGAGTGGAGAATGGCTGGATCTTCGGCTTTTTCTCATATTTCCTCTTTGTCCGAACCACTTCGGTCTTCTCTGGCTGAAAGAAACAAAAATTAAAGACTGTCAACATCAAAACTGGACAGAAATATGTTTTACATATTTTATGGGGGGAGTACTCTTGAAACATGATGTGAAAAATACTACACCAATATATTATATACAGATACTGTATATTTATTTATTAAAACAGTATTCAATTAACGTATAAAGTTTGTTCCCCAAAATGAAATGAGGTTTATTCTCCTGTATCTTTGCAGGTATAATTGTGATATAAGGGAAAAACCTCACTTTAATCTTATAGTCCTTGAGCTCGATGTGGTCCGTATGGCGGTACTGGCTGCTGCTGGGCAGGGGAATGATGGGAATTTTATAAATAGGCTTGGCCAAAGCCAGGGCCTCTGCCTCTGCCATGATATCAGCTCCAAAATCTGTGAGTCCGTTCCTGAAGACAAACCAGAGAATTATTCGGAACCATTTTATTATTGAATGCTTTGTGCAAGACCTTCATTATCAGAATACATTTGTGCAATTTAAACCAGATGTATGAAACTGACTTGGACAGCAGCTGGTAAATGCACATGTAAACTTCAGAATTTTTACATTACTCTTAGTGGGTATACACCAAGCTTTTTTGGATAGTAGCAAGGCAATGCAAGGTTTTTGTCCCCAAGAGCCCATAATCTTGTTACTGAATAAGTGGGCTTAATTTGTGGGAGAAGCATGTGACATTGATGTGTGAGAAAGGTGAACTTTAATTGGTCATTTGCTGGAAAAAAAACACGGCTTCCAATTAGCCTATAAGACAGAAGCTCAGCTGATTAAAAATACATGGACTTTCCCCTTCATTACACTCACTCACACCTACACGTAATAACACCGCAGGAATTAACAGTCAAGGTTGCTGGCCCTGAAAATGTGATTCTGCACAAGGTCAACACAAGGTGCAAGGTGTTGTGGAATCAGCTGGCCATCTTACTGAAACAATGCTACCGACTACATTACTATCACTTGACATCTATCAAAAGAACTAAACAAAAATGCTAAAAGAACGGAAAAAACCTTAAACACAAATGTACAATGTAGGACTGCAGTTCCGCAGAATATCTAGAGCACATGCTTTGCTTTTGTACCTCTTTTCCACTATCTCCAGTGTGAGGTGCAGCAGCTCTCTTTTGCTCTTCTCACGTTTCTTTATCATCTCCAGAATAGTGACTGCCCTGCTCAAATCTCTCCTCAGCTTCAGCATCTTCTCATACGATGCTTCGTCATTCTTACGGTTCTGTTGCAAGTAACAGAGAAGTAGTACATGATCTATTCAAGCAGCATTTTTGGACTGAAGACAAGCACGTCAATGTTTAATTACATGATTAAAAGATTCAATTATGATTGTGTTAAGTTTGACTAATCTGTTAGAAAAAAATCATGTAAACATAGGCTTTACAGAAGAATTTACTGCCCAGCCTGACCTGCTGAAGGCTCCTCTTGTGCCAGAGTTACTGATATTATGGTAAGAATGGCATTATGCATGTAAATGTACATCAGATGTCCATGTACCTAACAAAGCAGTTGGAAATAATTGTTTTCACTGTTTTTTTTTTTTTTTTTTTTTTAATCTGAATGAAGTGTGTAAATATGTTGAGCCATAGTAGCAGTATGTAACATTCACACTGAAAATATAGCTGGTCAAAAAAGAATGCCTTAATATGTTACAAGTCAATTAGAAGAGTGAATAATTTACTCTGTTACAGTTAACATGCTACAGACTGACCTTAAAAGTCTTAGCACACAAACATGACCTATTCCAATAACTCAACAACAATTATAACTACCTCTAAATACATTGTAACTATTACACAAATTAACAGTGGTATCTTTTGGCCAAGAACAGTGCAATGACTCTTACCTTCCTGGTCTGCATTTTCTCAGTCCTGCGCCTGAAGGCCACATAGGGGTCACTGGTGCTGGAGCCATCACGCTTCTCCTGTTTGACCACTGGAGTGAGGGATCCGCTCTTACATGACTTCCTCTTCCTGCTCCAGTACTCAAACACCTCCCTGATCAACTCATCATCCTCTTTCAGCAAGAGTTTTGCTTCTTGCAGTGTCACTAGCTGGAGAATAAAGATGCATTCTTTTTATTTACATAGCACTTTGGCAACCAGAGCTGCTTCAGAATGTATTTATGACAGATTACGAATTGGTTTGGGTTTTTATTTTAGCCAATTTAGCTTGGAATTTTAAGATAAATGTCACTCAGTTAACCATACTCAAGCTATATTTGCATAGTGAAATGTAACATTGACTCAGGTTATTTATAACCCATCCTTGTTAAAATTGCCTTTTCAGATCACTTTTATGACAAATGTTAATGTAGCACACAGATACACAGTGTAAACTTCAATTTAAAAACTAAATTATTTAAATGAAATAATTATGTATCAGGATTTTAAGAAATCTGACCTGAAATCAGACATTAAAAATCAAATGACCCAGTATAACCTTAGATGAAACTGCAGTATCTGATCAGTGGCTATTCATACATTCAAGTGTTTATTTGCAACAAGTATAAATCTGTTTTTAAAGCATGACTAATGTCAAATACACCTCATTTTTCTCAAACAAATCAGTCTATGCAAAAAAAAAGAAAAAAAAGAAAACAAAAAAAAAAAAAAAAAAAAAAACTGCAGATTATTTTTGGTCTTCCATTACTCGGATATAGAACATGGACAAAATGAAAGTCCAGTATATTGGCCCATGATACATTTCTAATAGGTATCCCGATATAGTTGTCTGCATGGGGTTTTGTACAGATAACATTTAACTAGCTACAGCTACCAGCCAATTCCACACTTCTATAAGAACTATAATCTCAATAGGGTGCACAAAGGGCTGAGAGCTTGACAGACTTAATAATAATCTCCAATTAACTTTTAATTTCAGGCTTCATAGAGTGAAGTCTCTCGGGTCAGTATTTCCCATTGTAAGAGGTTATGAATGTTGATACCTGCTGGCCGCTGCCTTTCTCCAGACGGTCGATCATCTGTTCAAACTGCAATGCCCCCACCTCCATCTTCTTCTTCAGCCTGTTCACAAATGCCTCATCTTCAGTGTCCAGGTCGTAATCTGGCTGCTCTGTGTCCAAACTGAAAGCTGTGGAGTATAAGAGAAAATGAGCATAGATGGACACCAACAACTGAATTTTTTAAAAATTTATTTTAAACTTGTTCACATTTATCATCATGCATATTAAACATAATGAAATGCTTTGCAGCCTTTAAATTGGGCTTAAGGGTGTGCTAGTCAATTTCTACAGTTGACTTTAAATCTGTCAATTTATTTTGCCCTTTTCATACTGAAGAATAGTTAAAATACATCAAGACATTTTAGAACACTATTTGGCAAAAAACAACAACAAATAATACTAGCTTCTCACTATTTTTTTTAATTTTTTTTTTTACTTTGGCTTATTTGGAGCATAAATCTAATTCTAAACATGTATCCGTATTCTAAAGTACTACAGTTACACCAACTGGTCCTTACATGATCTTAAAATTAGGTATATACAACCTCAGATTAACATCACAGATCAGATTTCACTGCGCCATTCTTTACTGAACAAAATTAGTCCAGAATGCAGAAGCAGTGAGGCAAAAATTAAGTACACCTTTAGTTTTGGTTGCTGGTCTGGAGCATTCAGGTGTGAGTTAATGTAATGTCAAGGACGAAAGCTTTCAACAATGATGTTAGAGAAAAAAATTGTTGCTGCCCACTATTCTGGAAAGGGTTATAAGGCCATTTCCAAACAAAAAGTCGTCCATCATTCTTCAATGAGATTCACAAGTTTAAAATATTCAAGACAGTTGCCAATCTTCTTAGGAGTGGATGTCTCCACAAATTCACCCCAAGGTCAGAACATGCAATGCTCATTGACACTGCCAAAAAAAAAAAAACTGCAAGAGCTCAGATTGTACAGGCCTCAGTTGGCATATTCATAAGAGTACATTTAGAAATGACTGAACAAGAACTGTTTGTTTGGAATGGTTGTCAGGAGAAATAATTTTCTTTCTAAAAAGAACATGGCAGCAAGGATCAAGTTTGGAAAGTTGTATCTGAACAGACCACAAGACTTCCAGAACAATGTCTTTTAGACAGACGAGACCAAAGTGGAGAGCTTTGGCCATAACACACTGCCACAATGGCAAAAGCCAAACAGCAAATTAGCACAAAGACCTCTTACCAACTGTCAAGCACTGATTGAGGGGTAATTCTGGGCTTGTTTTGCAGCCACAGGACCTGGGCACCTTGCAGTCATGAGTCGACCATGAACTCAAAATCAAAATAAATAATTTAATGCACTCCCTACCCCTGCTGGGAAAGTTTGTGTTTTTTTTATGGGGTCAGACCAGGGTCAGCATATGCCTGTTCAAGTTAAAGATTACTGAATGAACATAAAACGCAAATGTAGCCAGGGACTGGGATGTGGGAAATTTTTATTATTTTGCACTTTATGATGAACACTTAAATCACTAATTGAAAAATGTGTGTTTTAAGTTATAAAAGCACATATGCTTTCATCTGATCTCTCAAAGATGGGCAAAAATGTTTGATTTGTTGGTTTGCCCTCTCATGGACATCACGTTCAAAAATAGCTTCACATTGTTTTCCAACTTGTGAGTAGTTGTATTTAAGAAATGATTCAAATGTCACTTCATCCAACTTTGACAGCAGCACACTCAACCCCCATAGGACAAAACATTAAGCTAACATCACCTCACAATGTTGCAGTGCTATTTCAGGACAGATTTGGATCCAATTCATCCCCACCTGCTCCCAGAGTCAGCATTTTCTGCTGATCTCAGCAGAACAGCCACAAATAAACAGATAAAACACTGATGGCATCTGTAAGCATTTTAAGAAAAACAGATGCCTATTAAACAGTTTATAATGTTAAAAAGTTAAGCATAAAATTCATTTCACACATTCAAAGCTTTGGCAGTGTGCATGTTTGTGTGTTTAAATATTTGCAAAAGCATGGCTCAGCATTTCGGAGGGGGAAATGAGTTCATATTTATGCCAAGACAAATCGTATTTCTATCCCTCTCAGCTGTTTCCTTTGATGCATGTGTGGAAGCGTGGTCAGACACTCACTGACAGCAGGACACTTCCAGTTGCTAGTACAGACACCCCAGAGGCTGCTGCTACCACACACACACACCCCCAACAGATGCATTAACCCATTCTGAAAGCTCTCCAACAACAAACACTTCGAACTGCCACGTTTAAAAGAAAGGCCCACTCAAAATCATATTCAATCAGTTCTAGTATTGTTAGAAGGGTTGTCACGATTCCAGCATTCTGATTTTGATACTGATACAAAAACATTGAATCATGATAATACCAAATTGACACTTCGGCTGTAAACTAAAAACTCACCATTGTTTACTTAATAGAACAGACACATTAATACATTTTTACTGTTTAACCAACATGTTTTTTTTATTGTAACCTTTAATTAAGAGGTCTTCATTTGCCAAGTGTTATTTTGGTACTAAAAGTAATAAATGTTAAGATAATGTCTAATAAAGATAGAATTAACTGCCATATTTCAGTACTGATATTGTTACTTTCTATTCTTAGTGCAGCTCTTAGCAATAATGACCTCCCAGCTCCATTTCTATACTAAAAGTAGGACAATGTGGGCCAAAACCTGTCATCTGACCAATATCATCTGAGAAAAATGGAAACTATTTGAGTGAACTACTCCTTTAACTATCAAATTTGCAATTAATCCATCTTATCTTGTTCAGTGTGTGCAACTTTTAAAAGTACAAGCCTCAAAGAGGTCACATGAACTGATCAGTCATCTATCTGTCCGTCAATACTCAGGTCAGTCCTTAATGACCAGATAAATTGAGATCAAATATATAAACACTATATTTAATCTTGCCCTTTAATAAAAATTAAGTTTTCAAAATTAATTGCTTGTTAATGTTAAACTAATTTAAATGAAAGAGTCCTCCCTACTCCTATAGGTTTACTCAAATGAAACATACATTGCACACTGTGTGCACACACCTTGGCTGGCGTACACAAATGTTCCTCATAACCGTCAACATTCTTATTCATTAAAACATTCAAGGAGACTAAAGCGTCTAGTTAAATGTCTTTTTGCACTTGATTCATACTAATTTGCACATCTAACAAGCCATTATTAGATTTCACAATCAAAATCACAATTAAGCCACATTAATCAGAAACAGCGGCATTTTCATTAGCCAGCTTAAATCACTTAAAACGAAAAATACATTTAAAAATGGACTTATGCATGTCATGAGTTTTATGCAAAACTGGGTGCTACACATTTAGAGTACGATTTGTGCATTTGCTATCTAGGCAGCTAATGCTAACTATTAGCATATTTTGTTGAAGACTAAGCATTTTTGGCTTGCATTTTCTCTCAAGTGATAAACTGGTTGACAACTGTGCATACCGTTTTCATATCCATACGCGACAGTTTACCTTGCTGAATTCTCACTACAAAAATAAAGACCATAGCCCTATTCAGATTGGATTAAATTTACATGGGGTCCTGAGGTAACTACTTTTCACAGGAGCTCATCTGTGATTTTACTTACATCTAAATGTGCTGTGTCAGAAAATTACAGGCTGAATTACCTACCATTTTTAAGCTAAGAGCTTGTCAGATAATTTTAGTCCTGCCCAGATGCAAATCTCAGGTTAATGTCCAGTGTTATAGATCAGAGATTAAAAAAAACAAAAAAAAAAAAACAAAAAAAAAAAAAAAAAAAAAAAAAA
>BRDA01002580.1:33283-46576 GCA_036984385.1 Crenuchus spilurus
CCGATAGCCGGCTAGCGCGACTTTTCCCTAAGCTTTAGCCGGAGTTTTTGCGTCTAGCCAGGTAGAGATTCTGTTTATGGTCTTAAAAGACGGACATGTATAGTTTTTGTCAGTCGTTCGGGATGACTCAACGACAACCCTCTCTGTGTCGTTGTGTTGTGAATGTTTTGTGGCTTTTTTGTTTGCATCTTCCAAAAGCTATAAATGTGAATTTTTAAACTTAAATGCAAAGAAGAAGCTGAATCGGTGTTGTTCTCAAGACAGGACGTTTGTTTTTTCGGTGTTTTGTAAGTGTTGTGTTGCTGTGTCTCTCCCAACAGCAACTCAGTAGGGCTTGCTGACTGTTTTTGATATGTACAGGCAGAAAATTCTGGTATTTGTCTTAGAGATGGACCGATCTGCGTTTTTGAGGCCGATTTCGAATCCCTTTTCAGCGCGATCGGCCGATAGCCGATACCCATCGAGGGCGGGGCTATATGCCACGCAAATCTAGGAGCAGTTGTTGGCACAAGCAAGACAAAATATGGTCGAAACGGTTTATTGCCGTTACTAACAAACTCATGTGAACATCACATCTATAAAAACATTAGCAGTAAATGACCTAAATCATACAAATACAGCCAATATTGCAGTCATTAAATTTAGGTTATTAATACATTTAAAACGAAAAATACAGTAAATGAAATAAATGCAGACAAAATTTCAGCCATTAAATGGAGATCCATGGTTATTTTACAACGAAAAAACTGCAACCATTAAGTGTATAATTATTTTAAAATCAAATTTAAAATTAAAGTAAATTAAAAGGTCAGTACTAAAATCATTAAACCTTTAACCTGTAAATTATACAGAGACAATACTGCAATTCTAATCATTAAACTTGCATTAATGATTATCAAACGAAAAAAATACATTATCAAAGTCAAAGTGCACCTATTAAACATAGACCCTTGTTTTAAAACGAAAGATGGAACCATTCAATGTAGATCTTGAATTATTATTATTAACGAAAAACAGTAAGCTAGTTAGCTGTGCTAGCTCTGCTGTTTGCTGATACTCACTGTATTCAGTCGCGAGGTGTACTCGTGTCGTATCAGATTAGTAGTATTAAATGTCTGTGTCTTGGTTTCTCCTCGAGGGACGTCGACTTTACAAATTTTACAAATTGCCTTGGATATGTTTTTTTTTCCACTCAAGGTAAAAAACTGCCAGACTGACGACATTCTGTATATCCGCACATGCAGCTGAACACCGTAACCAGGTTCTTTAGCCACTCGCGAGTCCTTCTGTTTTAGTCCGTTTGTCGAAAAAAGGGTATATATTTCCCTCTAGTGGTTTAGCTAGGAATTGCAGGGACATGACGATGTGTTTCGCAGAGGGCTCCTCTTCCTTGATGAAATGCTAGCTGGAAATACAGAAATCTTGAGATCGGCTAAATTTCAAAAGATATTGAACAAATCAAGAATATTTTCTACTTGAGTCATATGGAGTATTTATGCATTATTGACTACTGATGCATTTCTAAAAATGGGCAAATACTTAAGCACATTATTACTATATATAATATAGCAGGGCATGAAATTCATTTTTCAAAATGGGGGGGAGAGAGAGAAAATTCACCCCTTAAATGTGTCACAAGCGGGATTTCAACATTTTGGCGGGGACACTACTGGTGAGCTTAACTACAGGTCTTACCTTGTCCTTTATAGTCCAAAGATAAGAGGGGAGTAATTTTTTTGCAAGTATGTTAGCATTGCCGAAATCATTCTCCCCCCAGAAAATCCCCCAGGAAGAAGCTACAATAAATGTTTTTAAATGGTAACTTCTACACACCTAGACACCAAAATCAGTTTCACGTTTATCAGGCCTTATAGTATAATGTGGGGCAGCCATGGCCTAATGGTCCGATCTGGTCTTGTGACCAGAAGGTTGCTGGTTCGATTCCCAGACAGGACATGACTGAAGTGCCCTTGAGCAAGGCACCTAAACCCCTAACTGCTCTCAGGGCGCCGGTGGATAAGGGCTGCCCACCGCTTCGGGCACAAATTCTCACAGCCTAGTGTGTTCACTAGTGTGTGTTTCACTGCACGAATGGGTTAAATGCGGAGGTCAAATTCCATTGTGTGAAAAATCACATTGGCTAAATTGGTTGATCTTGATAAAGATAAGAGGGGAGTGTAATTTCGGCCAGTATGTTAGCATTGCCAAAATCATTCTCAAATGTTGCCAAATGTCAAATATGCTGATAATTTTGATCTTCAAATAGGTATTGGCTGATCAACATCATTTCATCCATTTAATCACATTTTGTCAAATTCAATTAATTTTCAATTAGGAGTCTAATATGTACACACGGGCTGGGCGATTTAGATCAAATATAATATCTCGATATTTTTAGCTGAATATCGATATACGATATATCGCAATATTTTTTCTTGCCATAAGGTAATAAGGTCACTCCTGAGTCAAAGCTACATGTCCCAAATGTCACACAGACACTTATTACCATTCAGCCATCAATGTACATAAGAAATTGCTCAAAAATAAACTAAACTATTGGCATATAGTAAATAATAATGCTCCTCAAATAAAATAATGTTCTTTTCCTCCATAACAAGACTCACAGCTGTGGTATTATAATGTAAACAAATCATACAGAGCAAAAATAGCAAAAGGCTGACTAGTTCTTTAAAAAGTCAGTTTCCAGTGAAGTAAACATTATCGAAGTGCTTCATGTGCTCCTGTACATCTAGTACTTTGAGCAAATAACAGAACATGTAAACAGACTGAATGGAAATGAAATGCACAGTCACGTGTGGCTCGCAGGTCTAACTACAGTAAACATTAGAAAAGATTAGCGGTGCTTGAACCTGACACTCTGAATCCAAAACATCTCCAAATAAGGCCAAGTAAAAAAATAAGAATTGGTGATCATCCCCGCCCGACCGTCTAAAAAGCACCCGACCTTTTTTTTTTTTTTTTTTTAACACAAAAAAAACGCGCCAACACCCTAGTCTGGCCTAGAATCATTCAAATTTCGCATGCTTCCAAAGACGTGATCCCAAATCAATTCTGCACATGTGCAGTACACTTCCTAGTGGCTGTCAATACGAATGGCCGGTCGTTTTCGTGTCTTCTGCGGAGATGTTCCGTACTTCAGTTGAATTTGTAAATCACTCAAGAAGAACATGATCTATGTTTAACATGGTTTATTTAAGGTTTCAACATCTTTTTAATATTCCCTACATACTGTAGCGTCAGGGAAGAGAATAAAGAAAAAGGATGAGACATTTACTTACTAAATGCTCTTTTACTGCTCTCTTAGTAAAAAGGAACGTGCAGTAGCAAACGCTCACTGCTTTACAACATGAAAGTTCGACTAAGACACACTAACGGTAACTTAACTAAAACACTAAAATAACTCCGAGAATAGACTACAACTAACAATCATTACACATACAAAAATCCCCTCTTAAAGACCCCAAATAATTACAAAATAAACCCCATAAACACACAAGAGAACTTTATGCAAATACCGTACGACACGCAGCCATCTGATTGGCCGACACCCCCAAGAGCCGCCACAATACTTTTCTACCATCAATAAAAAAAAAAAAAAAAAAAAAAAACACCTCCCCCCCGACCCAAAATTTTGCTGAAAAAGGATGATCAATTTTATTTATTTTTTTTTTTACTTGGCCTAATTTAGCTATTGTTTTTCTTTTTAATTAACAAGTCCTATGATCGCTTCTTTCACATCTCTATGTCCATGCGGTCACTGCCTACCAGGGTTGCCAGGTCCAACAAAAATATCCAGCTCAAAGTCAGTCTAAAAATCCTGCCCTTCAGAAACGTAAACTAGCCCAAAATATGTCGTTTGAAGCAAATGGCAAAACAACTATGAGTGTACGACTTAGTATTTTGTTTATAAGGGATTTATTATCCGTCCATTTTTTTCCCTTTTTCCCAGTCCTTGCAATACCGCCTCTCGTATTTCCCCATTTACCTGGCTCTCTCTCTCTCTCTTGTGTTATGTTCTCTTCGTTGTTGTATTCAAACTTCCTTAGTGTCGACTTATACACGTCCGAACGCTGTGTTGAAGTAATATCCAAGGCAACACTTTTTTTTGGCGGCCGCGGCCATTTTTAAAAGCAACCCAAAAAAAAAACAAAAAAAAAAACGCACCCATAAATTTTCACCCGTGACTGGATTTTCAAACAAGCTCAATTTGGCGTAAAACCCCCGAAACAGGCAACTCTGCTGCCTGCCTCACATGAGAAGCAGTGGTGGAGGTGGGAGTTTTTGCAACCGCAAGAGGAGGGGCGATGTGAAGTTGTGCAGAGGAAAAATGCATGATCTACAAGTGTAATTATGACGCAACAAACTATATCGATATAAACAATATTGTCTCATATCTTGTACAAAATATATCAATATTTTTTAAAATCTCTATATATCGCCCAGTCAGTACACCATCCATACAACCAAATTCATGTTTCTCCACACAATGGCACTCGCTCTCCTACACACACACACACACACACACACACACACACACACACACACAGAATCATGACTCAGGAATGAACTCTTAGTAGAATTCCCTTACATAAGGAAGCAATTAGCAGAGACCCAGAACAGACATCTTTGGCACACGCCTCTGAAGAAAAAAAACAAACAAAACATCCCTCAACACTAACCCTCACTTTAACCCTTTAAAAGGTCACAAAGTTTTCCATTTCTACCATTTCATCTCCATTTTCCATTAATAACATGATCTCAGTGCTGATAACGCTGATAGTAGATAAACAAAGGACTGTATAGCCCCAAACTTCCTCATATCTCCTGCTTAAAAAGCTTAGGAGAGAACGGTTCATGATGTGTGTGTGGAGAGAGAAGACTCCTCACCTTCCATCTCTTTTCTAATCAGCTGTTTTTCTATCTGCGGTTTTATGGTTGAGATCTGTCTGCTGAGATGGCAGCAAATGCTGACTAAAGCAGCCTTTGGCCAAATGTTTACACTGTCGCTGCATTCCGACTGGGAACCAGGGAAAAGCAGGTCAAATCCAACTGGAGCACTTCCATGACCTCTAGCCCAGACTAGTCTGCAGAATGCAACAATATGTATAAGGTATTCCAACAAACTAAAACAAGGATACTAGACTGTCAAATTTATGAAAATGACCATCTTCAAGAGATTTAAATGGGACTTTTAAATTATTAAACAGCAACAACAAATAATGCACATTCACTTTGTCCAAATTTGACCATCACCTTTAGTTCCACTTAATGTACTGGACTTTCAAAAAGCAGAAAAAAAGAATTATGTAAGCTTTCATACTGCTGCCTTTCACAAGTTTCAGTTCATTGCAGCAGCATGTCCATTTCCAATTTCCAATGACTCATTCTGGGTTTAAATTCCACAGTGGACATAATGCTGTTTGGTCACCCTTACCTTTAGTTTAAAAGGCAAGAAACAAACAAACAAAAAAAAGTTAGATACAAAGCAATTCATAAACTTGTAACCTAAACACTTCCAGATTGGTGAGCAGAGACAAAAACAAATTACATTCAATGACTGGTGATTGTTTCTTCTGCTGTATAAGGGGCCATAACTCAATAATGTACCCCCACCAATTTAATTTTAAACCATATTTTAGTACAGGTCTGCTCTGAGGACAACATTTACAGACACTATAGGTTCATCAACCTAACAATCTAAACCTGAGGCCATTCTACAGCTCAAGTAGTACACAAATTTCAGTTTGACAAGAACAAGCCATCTTTCAGGTCAAGGCTAGCAGTGAAATAGCAGGAATGAAAAGACAAGAAAAACTTTCTGCACAATCTGCAATATTTTTCATATACAGTATTTTAACTGCACCTATGGTACGGCCGCCATAAAGGCTAATTTATAGTTCTACAAAAGACATGCATGCATCTACACCGCAACACAAAAGGTTCATTGGCAAGAGCAGCATGCAGAGGCTCACCGAGGTCATAAGCACCTCCAAAATCTGAACTATGCAGAGTGGGGAACCCACAGAGCTGTGTCTAGCAAACACTGATTAGCTATCCGGTATTTAAGTGCAAGCCTTAAAACAACTCTAGCAATATTAGATCATGCGCAATAATAAAATGGAGCAGCATCAGATGTACAACTATGTCCCTGCTTCAATTTCTGTGCAGTACTGCAACAAAATCCTTCTTAAGTGTTAAAACTAAATATTGATTATTAGTGCAGGATTACAAAATCTTGGAATATTAATTAACTGTACATTTAAGTAATGTTAATTCACTTCTATCAATTCTAGTACATAGCAGTGAACCACACACACCTCAATGTTATCCAAAAAATAAAACAAAAACAAAACGTACTGGACACACAATTTGAATTCATCAAATGCGTCCTCATGACCTACTGCTTGGGTCTATTTTCACACTGTAAAAAAAATAATCACTCAGCCCTAGCTTTGTAAATGGGTAAACAAAGTGACTTGGACCAAGAAATAATATTCCAGCCAATCAGAAACAGGGGGCACTGGTGCTCGTGCCCAGGAAGTGCAAAAGGGAGGGGCAGGGTTAAACATGTAAACATTGGTGAGGAGTTTGGACGCTGGAGAGACCTCTGAACACAGAAAGGCATGAAAAGTGTTGTTCTATTCCTGCTCAACAGATGTGGAATACTGACATTGTTGCCGTTTCACAGAAATAACTGTATTGTTTAGTCCTGTTTGTGAAAATCACAACTGGTGTGTTTAGCAGCAGAAATTGTAACAGTTTGCTAACCCAAAAAGCTAGCTAATGCTAATTTTACTAAAGCCAATTACTTCCAATTCTTCTCTCGATTTCTTTTGGTCTACAAGCCCAGGATCATTACACTGGCGATGCACGTGAATACACATGGGAGGAGTTTCTGAAGGAGGGGTTTTGCCCACGAACTCAAACATCAACAGCCATTTTCCAGAATCACATATTGCACCTTTAATAAATGTTTTAATCAAATATGATAATATATGTGATGAGCTCAGTGCCAACAACACGAAAAATGGAAATTCAGAACATTTCATGGGTTTTGGAATTAAACCCTTTAACTTTAAACTGACAGAACACCATGACTTTGGGCCATCAGTCGCTTGCAGACTCACCATCGGAGGTGTAAATGTGGTCATAGTGAACAACTTGGGTGAGATGAGGTCACATGTTGCAACTTCTCACTTGGACTCAGACAGATCACCAGAACAAGCAAAGGAACAAAGCATTAATAAACCTGTTTCCCCTTTTCTGAGCACAACTCATACTGAAAACATTACGCAAGGCACCAACTGGTAATGTCCGTTTGCACGTTTACAAGTCACTTCCTTATTTTCATTCAAAAGACTGCCGTAGTAAAGAAAACACTTCTAATGCATGCATTTGCCTCGGGCAGTAAAGCTGGGTCTAATATACTGGTCTGGACTGCAAAAATCTTTGTATATTTGGGTCAATTAATTCTATAACTCCTCATGTATTTGCACACAAAAACATTGTTTTGCTTTTATAATACTAGTCAGGTACAAATGACAAAAGTGCAGCAGCCAGTAAAAGTATTATTTTTTCCTTCCAATTATGAACGGATTAATTAAGGCACTCATTATTACTACATTACAAAAATTAACAAGTCACAGTGCATATCAAAATGAAAAACACCACAGCACAACACTGTGACCATAAACTATGGACAACAAGAAAATGCCACTTAAGAAACAGGCTGCTCTGTTTACTTACATGCAACTTTGCCATTTTTAACAAGTTTCTTAGGACATTTTATCAGATGAATAACTTTCAGGCAGATACTTTATCAAGTGTTCTACACTACTTGATCAAATTTGCATTCATGATGACTGTTATGATGCCCAGACAGCAAGCATGCTAAGCTAAAGATGCTTTTAATGCACATCCTCATTCCATAGCACCAAAGACCACCTTGTGCCCTTGGTCACATTTCACATCATGACCACTAAAATTGCACAGCTTGTAGGCTCAACTGGCTGATAGGATCTGTGATTCCACCCACTTCTGATCAGTTGAATTTTCACACAACCACAAAAGCCCATGAACAGTAACTGTGAACTTTTCCGGAATTTACCCAGAGGATCTGTATGTGGGAAGACAAACATCCAATATGACGTGTTAATATCCCTTTCCTCTCCATCGTTAATACTGTGAATATGAGCAAATACATGAAGTACATCAGTAGCCTCGTCCTCCATAAATGTGTTGTGGAAATAGCAATGTTTACAGCTCGTCATGCAGGGTCTCCTTACAAGAACTACACAGGGGCCACTTCTTGCCTAAAGCACCCACAACATTTGCCCCAGTGGGAACATTTTTCAATAATTCTGGGAACAAATTCAGCTGTGAAGCTGCTGGTTGGGGCAACAGTGGCCAGGTGGTTAGGGATCTGGTCTTGTGATGGGAAAGTCGCTAGTTTGATCCCTGGCAGCTTCATGACTGAAGTGCCTTTGAGCAAGGCACCTAACTCCCAAATGCGCCATGAATAGGGCTGCCAACCACTCTGGGCACATGTTCTCACAGCCTAGTATGTTCACTTCACTGTACAGATGGGTTAAACGCGGAGGTCAAATTCTGTTTTTTGACAATCACAGTGGCAAAACGTTTAATCTGATCTAATCTCAATTCTTAGGCTTGGCCACAAGATTTGTTGCTTTGGCTTTTTGTTTCCAGTGCAAATCTTTTCCCATACATAAAAAAAACGTTTGCAAATAATGCATCACCTTTGTCTGGCCCATGCCTTATACATTAAACACTTGTGGTTCCATACAGAAGCCCATCCCCAGCATCTGCAACAATCAACTAGAAGGCTCCAAATCCAAGGCTTCTCATCCTTCACTGCCTCAGATTTCTCATTATGGTCCCATGACGTGTTATAGAGGTGCTCTCACTATAAGATTAATAATCAAACTGCTGTTGCAAAACGTGCATGAAATTCTTGAAGTCGGATGATATATATATATATAAAATAATAACCTTATCATTAACTGCAATACATGTCAGCAAATATTATACTGTGTCAATACTACTTTCTTTCCAAGTCTGGTCTTAGTATGTTATTTTTTACCACATGCTTGTGTCCTAGGGCTGATATCTGTCCAAATGCCTTTCAAGAGTAACAGATATATACTGCTCAAAAAAAATAAAGGGAACACTTAACACAATGTAACTCCAAGTCAACCACACTTCTGTGAAACCAACCTGTCCAGTTAGGAAGCAACACTGATTGTGAATCAATTTTACCTGCTGTTGTGCAAATGGAACAGACAACAGGTAGAAATGAGAGGCAATTAGCAAGACAACCCCTATTCAGGAGTGGTTCTGCAGGTGGTGACCATAGACCTTTTCTCTGTTCTCATCCTTTCTGGCTGATGTTTTGGTCACTTTTGCATTTTGTCAGTTCTCTCACCATAGACGTAGCATGAGGCGATGTCTACAACCCACAGAAGTTGCTCAGGTAGTGCAGCTCATCCAGGATGGCACATCAATGCGAGCTGTGGCAAGAAGGTTTGCTGTGTGTCAGCACAGTGTCCAGAGCATGGAGCAGATACCAGGAGACAGGCCAGTACACCAGGAGACATGGAGGGGGCCATAGGAGGGCAACAACCTAGCAGCAGGACCGCTACCTCATCCTTTGTGCCAAGAGGAACAGGAGGAGCAGAGCCAGAGCCCTGCAAAATGACCTCCAGCAGGCCACTAATATCCATGTTTCTGCTCAAACTGTCAGAAACAGACTTCATGAGATTTTGAGTATGATTCCAAATCCAGACCTCCTTGGGATAATTTAGATTTACATTGATCATTTTTGTTATTTTGTTCTCAATGCATTTCACTATGCAATAAATGACTTTCAAATGGAATATTTTATTCATTGAGATCTAGAATGTGTTTTTTTAGTGTTCCCTTTATTTTTTGAGCAGTGTAGTATGCAAACACGTGCCCTTTATCCAACTCTGCTAATTCAGCTGCACATAAACTTAAGTTGTTATACAGCATGAAAATACAAAGCAAGTCGTGCAGGTCTCCTGCAGGCCTGGGAGCAATGGCTAAAAGAGTGTAAAAGTTCAAAACAGCTCCTGATTCATTACACTCTTGGGGGCGGTAACTGATGCCCACATGCTCTCTCAGCCTGCTACAAAACTCAGACCAGCCTAGTCTGACTTGGGATGCTGAAGCAGTTGTGCTTTCAGCTTTCACATACAATATGATGCTACCTTACTGCTTTCATACCAGAAAATTATCATGTATTTATCCTTTCTTCACGAAAACTTCACAAAATAATAAAGGGCTGCTGCAGTCATCTGTATTCAATATTGTGACTGTAAAAACTTGTGCAAATATTGACAAGGGCCAGAGTAATAACAGTAGTATCACTATCACATACAAACCACTGTTTTGAATATGGTATTAAGCAAGCTAATGCTTGCTTCCCTGACAGCAATGCAACCCTTACTGTACAAATGTTTCCCAATCATTCTTAGGTAGAGCCCTAAACATTTTAGACCAAACAAACCTGATTAAACTCAGCAGATAAGAATAATGCCTAATTTTCTGAAGTGGATATGTCTGATCAAAGAAACCTCTTCCCTTCATCCCCGTCTTAACCAATGTTCAAGCATTTTTCAGAGAATCGCAAGGGAAATCAAACCCTCTGCACGGTTTTGAAACTCGTGTGGTCTCTATAGCTAGTTCCCCTTCATTACTCCCAAAAAACTTATGGTAATTTCCCCACCAAAAAACGTGAAAAAACACGCACGTGTGTGAACTGTTTTATTGTATAATATTAAGGCTGTTTTTCCACAGAAGGTGAGACGTCAAGACAGAACCAGCAAGCAGCGTCTGACGGCATCTAGACAGGCTAACAGGACATGAACAGCTACTTTAACATGTACACACAAGAGGAATGGCGAGAGAACTCCAGTCACCTCAACTTCTCACCGACAGCCAGTACAGAATAGCACGAATTAACATGTCAGCAAGTGTATTAGCAAACGAATAAATCCCTGAAGTTACGAGAACAAATTCGTGATGAGTCGGGCAACTGAAGCTAAAAGAGACAGCAACAACCTGGAAAGATCCCAAACAATAATACGTCTGGAGAGCTAAATCTAACAGTATCATAGAATAATACTAATGACACGATTACTATCTACTTACTGTTATTAAACAACCATGACACGTTATCTAAGATTCCTCAAAATCATAATACAGCTACAGTCACCCGCCAAAACATAGCAGACCTGGTTGACAGTAAGAGTCTCAGCCCATGTGCACGCTACTGTGTGGCCGCTGTGGTTCTCCTGCGCCGTCTGCCGGCCACTAAACAACACTACAACGCCGCAGCCCAACAACGATAGCAGCCACAAAATGGCGGATAGGCGAGGGTCACGTGACCCCTTTGTGTTTTGCACGGCGATTGCCAACCAAACAACCGCACACAACACGACTTTTTCGCCCAAAAACGCAAGTTAGCGTCTTCTTACTCGCGCACGGGCCGAAATAGTGGACCCAGCGCGCACAGCCGCAGCGTTTTACCGTGAGGAAAGAAACCGAAGCGGCCGCCATTTTGTGCAAACCTGCGCAGGCAATAGCAGGGCGCTGCTCGCGTTGAAAAACAAACTCAAAAATGCACATAAAGTCATCCAGCGCGTATGGAAACGTACCGATTCCTCCTCCTTTTCCATCCCCGTCGGCATCTGCGGCACTGCCCGGTTGATGGAGGCATATTCGTGCAGGTCCGGCAAGTCCTCGCAGCGGAAGACGGGAAGGGGCTTAGCGGCGTCCAGCGCTCGCGCCCGAAACGACAACTTACTCATATTTATACTGAAAGATGGCGCATAAATGCACAAGGTCCCCTTAGATTCAGTAATGACACCGTTATAGTTCTCATTGATGAATCTGTGGCGGTGTGCAGAGTCGTTTGGTGTGTTTTATATCAGCGAGAACCTCTGAGGTGCTAATGGCTCTCTCTGTCTGTGTCTCTGTCGATCGCTGTTTGCCCCGTAGAGCCGCTCTGGATCCTGCTTCAGCACGCCATGGCCAACATGGCGGACATTAAAAACTCTAACTCTCGGTTTGCTTCCTGCGGCCCTACCCCCTCCTCCCCCCGGCTCACACACCAGCCATTCGCACTCGGGGTAGCGCGCGTGCGTGCGCGGAGGACGTGGGGGATGGGGAGAAACACACGCATGGCTCCCTGCTCCCTATGTAGTGCACTACGAAGGCCACAAGTCTGAATTTTACAATTAAATAGTGCACTTATACTGCATTCACGACTACTTTTCATTCATCAGTTTAACTGGAAAATTGTTTTTTAAGTTATTGTCATACAACTAATAAAAATCAGATTTTGAGTCACAAATTAATATATTTAATTAACCTATTTTTATTTATGCCCTCAAAATACTCAGTTTGTGGCATTATGTCACAACCTAAACAAACATTTGTGGCCACGCTTTATACAAAAAAGTGCATTCCACTGTGAAGGCAGCTGCTTAATGAGTCACTGTCTTCAAAAGCTTCCTTTCTTGTTTGGCAACATTTTACCTGAAAAAGAACCTTGGCAGGCATCGCCTTTGGGACATTCTTCACAGTCCTCATACATCATGATTTCAAGTGTCTCACTCTCAGGTATTCTCCTGCTCTAATACAGTTGTGGGAAGTCTGTTACATGTCAGAATTAAAACTGTTAAATGTTTGTGAAGTTTCACTTTAAAAAACAAACAAAAACCTAGAACACAGTTATGCCCCCTTCAAATGGAACTGCCTAATTTTGGGAATGCCCACATGCTGCCTACTTAGGCAGCTGCCTCTCATATGGCCCTCTACACATATGCGCATAAGCAATCATGTAGTAAACTTAAGTGTTAAATATGTTTTCGATTCTTCAAAGTAGGCAAACGACGATGGTCTCAAACACATTAAGAGGGAAAGAAATGCAAGTAATGAACAGCTGTTGACTACCTCATAAAGCTGCCATCTAAGCAAGAGGTGCCTACTTTGAAGAATGTAAAATAAACATGTTCTGGTTTTTGTTTAACACTTGTTTGTTTACTAAATAATTCAATATGTATTTCAGTTAAGAAAATGTGATTGGTAGTGTGGGTTTCATATAGGGATGCCCCGATACCGATACCAGCATCGGGTATCTGTCCGATACCATGTGCGCGTACTTGTACTCGTATTCATAAAAGTGCTCCGATACTACAGGATCCGATACCAGCGTGATGGGAGCTTTGT